>JAAGAY010143082.1:0-44456 GCA_011801015.1 Ardeotis arabs | reverse complement strand
TTATCTTGAGATATGCAAGATAACTGAGCATTACTTAGTAAACTAGAGTACAAATGATGTATTAGAAAAAGAAATTTTAAAGACCTGTAGCTTGCTATACTGTCTTGAAGGGATGCCATCATTTAGCAGTCCCTGAACACATCAGAGCAGTTTGAGTTAGTAGAGTAAGGGCACTGAAAACTTTTAAGCTTAATTCCTTTACAGACTTGAAATTGTCTAGCATTGATATATTCCACAACTGTATGAAAAAGTTTCTATCGTGAACTAGTTATTCCACTGAGGTAGTAAAATGGGCTTCAATAGAAGTTGCCCTTTAGGCAAAGTGATGAAGAAATGCATCATCCTTCAAGCAAACTCTGCTCTCTCTCCCCTATTACTTGGTGAACTGTGATCAATAAGCTACCTTGACTGACTGTGGAGAGGAAGGTTTTTTGTGCACTGCAGGAACTGCATACTGATGATCTTCACTGAGGTCAGTAAATAAATTAATAAATACTTTTGCTCTACTACAGTGATGTGTGAAGTCATGTGCTACAAAAGTGTAGCAATAAGATATTCCAGTGAACACTCTCAGGTTGGCTACTCCTCTCAGGGCTTCTTCTGTTAAAGATTTCCCATTCAGTGTTCACTGATCATTTTAAGCCTTGATATATAATACTGCACTGCACTCATTATCTAATGTCTAGCACTGTTCCAGAACATTTTGTTGACTAATACTGGTTCTTGGCACACGGTTCCACATATTCCTGATTAATTCAGTCTAAGGTTGCTCCTCTCTTTTTTTTTACATTACTAATTAGTGGGCAAAGCAAAACTTTGCACTCCCACAATATGCTCTCCCAGCTTTATTTTGTTAATGCACTTTGGACAACCATTCATTAAATATCAGATAAAACATTTTTCATTACAAGTTATTTTTCCTTTCCATTGTCTTATGTAATATTTCTCAGTCGTTAACAGCAGCATTTATACACCTTCATATCTTATATCATATTTGCTTTTTTTTGTGTGCTGTAGCTGTCTTGACAAAATCTCAGAAATGTTGATAGCAAATCAGATATTTTAATACACATACTGGGAAAACTTAAATAAATGAATTAAGTTTCCAAACGAGGATTAGGCAGAATTGAGGTCCTTAAACTAATTACTTCAATATCAAAAGCTCCTGCTTAGCTGCTTTGTATATTACAGGATATATCTAAGTAGATGGATGCCTCCCTGCTTTAAGTTGTTGCTCCCTGTAGTTTTAACTACGTACTGACTCAGAAGTACTCCAGCCTGAGCAACCTAGTAATTATCTCCTTTCTAAACTTCACTAGATCCAGAGGAATCCAGGCATTTTCTCAGAACATGCTCAAAACACACACACACTTACATACAAATGTAGAAAATTAAATACATCATAAAATATAGTTATGACCGCTGCCTGCTCTGAAATAACTGGAGAGAGAGCAGCTGCCATTTGTCTTTCTGAAGTGATAATGTAGTGATTATAGCACTTTCCTATGAAATACCACAGTGATTTCCAAACCCTGCTGCATCTATATTTCCAAAGCACACGTTTTCCAAACAACGGGGAGTGAGGAAACAGACTAAGCAAAAAGCACTCTGCAAGGATAACACCCTTGTGAAGCCTAGGTGAAATGAAGGAGTGGGAAATGAGAAAGACAACCCGCTTCCCTGCACTATTTCTGCACATCATCTAGATACTCTTCAATGTAAGGGATAATCCTTCGAGCTGTGAACAATGACTGCCTGAAACACTACAATAAAAAGTCAATTGGTTCTACCAACCTACTCTTGCCCTGTAGTTGCAAAACTCAGACACAAAAGCAGACTGCAACTCTATCATAGTTTAAAACCTTTGAGACTGGAGCTTGCATCTTGTTGGCAATATATGTGGATTTTAACTCCCTTATGTTGAATGAAACTCTTCTCCCTGCAGAGGGTTCGTACCAGTAGGCCATTATATAAAAAGCAACACCTTTACTGTCTGTTTTAAATAAAAGAATTCTGCTTTGAAATACAGATCTCAGGGGAGACTTCTGGGGTCTCAGTGTCAAAGACATAGAGCCCTCCAACATGTGATCATGCTCTTGAGAGAGGTGGTGTTTCAACACAGTATGGCAGACAGCAATTGTTTGTGAGATTTTTAGAAGACAGTAGAAAAGTAGTGCACTATCTCTCCCCTAAATGTGGTATCTTATTGAAAAAGAAGCAAACAGAAGGTTTTTATTAACAATAGGAAAGAAATCTACTAGAAGAAAAGAAAGCACAACCGTTTTTTACCTCCAGCACTTAAACTGCATCAGAAATCATTATATTTAAATATAAAGTAACAGTACAATAATATTTAATATACTTAATGTAGAAGATCACAGGAGTGCACTGTTAGGCTGCAGGCACGTGATTTGACCACTGACTAGGTGCTGGGTAACGTTAAGCTGACACAGTAGGACATAGAAAACATCTGGACATGACAGGTAGCAGTCACAGATAGTGCTGTGAAGGACATCTGGATCTCACAGGTGTGGAAGGGGAGTTATGTGGGAAAGGGTTGAGCATCATAAGCCCCTGAGAAGGAGGGCTGGGGCCCCTCAGGGTATGCAATAACCCAAGGCCAGCAGCAGTGGGGTAGCTGTGCCAGTAATGTCATGTACCGCCAAGGTCATCCAAGTAGCAGTGTCAGAAAAATCACATTTGGGTACAGATGTAGCAAAGCTAGGGTCAAAGGGGAAAGAGTAAATTGCAGCAGGTTGTATCCTCATGGGACAGAAAGGGATAGATACAAATGCAGCAAAAAAAAAAGGTCAAGGAATCAGAAAAGGGATAATGAGGCAGGCAAATGATGTAATAATTTACTGGCTGTTGGGGATAACTGATGCACTTGATCACTGCAGCCTGAGCAGGGGAAGAAAGAAAAACAGTTGTCCTGATCACACCATACAAGTCAAACTCACACTTCATTCAGGAGGATGGGAGAGGGGAGATGCCCAAGACAAGTACAAAGGTGATGGACCAAACATCAAGGTATCACCATGCCTGCAGTTGCCTCAGGTCTGATGACATAATTGTCTTCCTGACCTCTTCCTAACTTATGTTTAAAAATTGCACAAAAGCAACTGACAAGCTGCATCCTCGTCCTATCAATGAGCTCATCACCAGGAGGATACTTAAACTCTCCCAGATCATATGCTATCAGCCTGTCAGCAGGACCCTGCGGCTAGGTTGATCAGTATCAACTGAATTAACCTTATGTAGGCATGCAAGTAAAAAGACATATATTAAATCTATGATAAGATTTAATTTAACCATCATGAGCAGTTAGGTGGTTGTTGATTTAGTCTTTCACAACTGTGACTAATATAAATTTCATAAACATCACTGGAAAAATATCAAAACTTTTGTATGATAGAAAGGTAAAATATTTCAGATAGAAATAAAGACAAACACTGTAAATATTGTGATAAAATAGATATATAACAGTCATTGAATTGTCTACTGTGAAAAGCTACCTTTCCACAGTCCCAAAACTTTTTCAAAGATGATGAATTAAAAACGTCAATTTCCACAGCTATCATATGTGTTCAAATTGTGCTTAACCCTACTTTTGAAAGGTACCTTACCGTATTTGCACCCTTTCTCCAGCAGTAGGTCTAGGTCTATTATTGCAGAAAACTTTATAATCCATTGACATCTGAAAACACGTATTGAAAGTTAACTGTGAAGCCATTAGATGGTGTGATTACAGATGGTACCACAAGTGCAGTTTCACATTGGGGAAAACAAACAAAGAAAAACCCCAATGCACACTGGCACTGTTTGCTGGAATCTCCCTGAAATAATTTTCTGGAAGCATAATCATGTAATTTCTTGAGTATAATAGTTATATTTTTTGTCATTTTTTTCCTTTATTTTTAGAAATCTTAATCATTATTCCACTTCTGAACAGTTTTATTAATGGTCAAATATTGAGATGCTTCCACTACTGTATAACTATTCTAGCAATGGTTTATAGCACCTTTTAATTAATCAGACTGTAGTTTCAGTTTTATTAATACTTTTCATTATTTTTTGGAATTCCTGTGGCAGAGTCTGTCAGCTCAATCAGTAAACCACATGTGGAAATTAGTAAGATCAGGGATGCAAACCCTTCAGAGAGGACTGGATTCTACTCATGTTATGTAGGTGGTTTTTTGCTAGTAAACATTCAGAACCAAAGTTATACTGACTAGATTTTATAAACACTGGTGACACATACCATTTTTCAGTTTCGATGTGTTAGCTCAAATTTGGTTTTCATATGTATCACCACATTAATTTTATTACCTGTAAGAGAATGCAGAAAGAGTAAATTAAGGTCTTGGCTATAATATTTGCAGAAAGTCTACATGCTTGAAGTGAAAATAATTTAAGCAAATTTAACTATATACTATTTTGCACTATAGTAGGGTGACTATTTGCTCAGATCATTTTAAAATATGTATTCTTTTTTATAAGCTTACATTGGATAATGCATTTTCCTTGCTAAATACAGGACAAAGTGGAAAAATTGAAGCCAGCAGTTATAATTCAACAGCATAAAAT
This sequence comes from Ardeotis arabs, assembly GCA_011801015.1. Lineage (NCBI taxonomy): Eukaryota > Metazoa > Chordata > Aves > Otidiformes > Otididae > Ardeotis > Ardeotis arabs. The sequence continues at coordinate 39,869 of JAAGAY010143082.1, read as the reverse complement.
TTCAATTTTTTTTTTTTAAATAGAACACTGTATTGCAAAGAGAAACACTTAACTGCATGTATAAATATACATACATTTGTAAAAGACCACTGTTGTTGCTGCCACAGTGAAATAGCACAAAGTGTGTAAAGTCTTAAGAGAGGTATTTGCAAGTATGTTTATGTTTTTGCAGAACCTTCTCTCGCATTCATGAAGGATTAAAACCACATATGTGTAGCATGAAAAGGATCACATGTATTTATTCATCCATTGTTTCAAATTAGGAGGCAACTAGGAACAGATCCTAATTGTGGATCTGGTTGTGGTATATTACAATTTTTTAATCATATTTCAAACACAGTATGTAATGTATGTACAATGAAAAGAAAGCTATCTCCAGAAATTATTACCTAAAAATCACTCTCAACGTGTGGAATTTATTTCTGTAGTATGTGTAATGTCTGAATAACCCAATGAAATGAAATACAACAACAAAGCCCAGGATTTGAATTTAGCACTTGCCTTGCACGGAAAGCCATACTAGTAGCTGTTTGAGTCTCTCACTGAGTTTAAATCTGCATACAAATGATGAAGTTGCTAGTGAAAATTTGCTCTTACATGATAAATGTGATACAAGGCTCACCTTCCCCTGCCCAGCACACAGAGCAGCACAGAGGCAGAGGGCAGCGGGGGAGCCTTAGTGCCCCGGTCAGAGACACCAACCTCTGTCCCAGCCTCCTCAGGAGAACATCAGCTCCATAGGCTAGGTGAGACCCCACACCATGGGATGGCTCTCTGGGGCACTGAACAGACTGGGTGGTCCCCACCCTAGGGGATGGGGCTCATTATGGGATGCTGGGAAGAGCATTCTGGGATTATCCAAGACTTGTTATGGGATGCTTAAAGGAAGAATAAAAGATGGGGAAAGGGAAGGACTAAGGTGCTTTGAGGAGGAACAAGCATGGTAAAATAGAGGGAAAGGAGGACAAAAGGGGCTGGTTGCACATAAAGAAGCCAGCACACTTGTCTGGCCATGCTGCAATCTGTCTCACCTTCTTATTAAACTGCATTTCTAACTGTCTGAGGGCTCTCTGTTCTCTGTGCGTGTGTATGTTTGGGGTCTGAGTGCAGCTACTGAAGTCAGGCTATAGGTCAGAGCCCATACATCTGTGGAACAGCATCTGGAGAGACTGGAGTGTGTGCGCAGCATGTGTGTGTGTGTGTGCAGGTAGTTCACTAGTGAGCATCAGACCAGGCTAGCCAGAGAGTAAAATCAGAAGTTTAGGAGCCAGGTATCACAGAGGCCATAGGTCTCTAAGGAGACCAGAGGATGTGAGAGTTGGCTTCTGGAGTGCAAGCAGATTACCAGAGAAGCCAGGAGTCTGACAGTCAGCTCTCGGTGGGTCCTTAGGTCTGAACCAGGTACTGGAAAGACTCACTTTTGTGTCTGTGCATGAGACAACTGGGAAGACCTGGTGGATCCAGGGGCCAGCTGTTGGGCAAAAGTCTAAGACCAGCTACTGGAGGAAACCATATTATCTATATATATATATATTTTCCATTGTTGATTTTTGTCTTGATCAGCCAGAGACGAGAACAGGATCAGGTCATTTTTGCTGCTTCCATTTACCCTGTGTTGCTCTGTGTGGCCACCTGTGTGCATATGTATATGTGCATTGTAGGTCTGTGTGCATGTGTGCCTATTGGGAACACATGCTCATCCTTGCTACTGGCTGGACGTGGAGTCACAGAGCTGCAACAACCTCATCTCTGATGGATTACCAGATCTGGCAACTCCTAACACTCCCTGCTCACAAGACTTCCACGCTTTTCACCACTGTGTATTCAAAGTTAAGATTTACAGGACTTAACACTTATTCGGATAGAAAGAGATGCATTTTGAAGAGCTAGAAATAGAGATAGACACTACTGATTTTTTAAGGGACAAACAACTGTTATTCGGATAGATTAGGACAAAGCCTGTGTTACAGACACAAAAAGCAGTGCAGCGTAAAATGAAAAAAAAAGTGCAGTGAAAGCTTTGCAGAAGAAGTTGAACTGCAATAGAAAAAGCTAGAAAGGGATTTGTACTGAGCAGTAAAATTTAAATAATGAAGTAGGACGGTCTTAATTACAAAGAGAAGCTGGTAAGCTAAAGGTGAGAAATTAACAGAGAAGAGCTGGGAAATGGCTGTGATATGGCAGTTAGAAAAGAAAGGAGTAAGGCATGACAATAAAATGAGATATTGTCAGAAATATGGTATATTTATATTGCAATGGAATTCAACTAATTAGCTAGGGAAGAATAAAATTAGGAAAGTATTACTCTGCACATCTGAATTTCTAATTAATGAAGTAAAAGAATCATCTAAAGCAGTGGAGTTTCACAAAGGTGAATTTCTTTCTTAACTCTTAGATTAATAAATAGAGGGAAATTATTCATGATCATGCCAGGAAAAAAAAATCCATACAAAAATATCTGTTGAAATGGTAACTTATTTCATTATCGAAAGAGTTCATTCCTTCAAACACCCAGTAAACTAATGTATCAAAATTCCTGAATATTCACTGCTCAAACTCTTGTTTGATATATTGTCAATTACCTGTCTTAATATCTTATCTTTTACCTGTAACAAAACTAATTTCATATTAAAAGATCATTTACAAATATGCTTAAAAAAATTGTTATACTACCTGGTTAGTAATAAAAATGTAACATCAGGGGTTCTGTAAGACTTAACTATACAATTTCCATCTGAATTCTCCAAAACTGCAGTTAAAATCTGACAATTAGAACAACTAAACAATTGATCAATAGGCTGGACTACAAAAAAAAAAAAAAAAATTGAAGAGAACATGGAAAATCACTCACTGTTCATAAGGAGATGTTAAAGACTTCTTTTCATCTCAATAAAATAACGGGGACTAAGAAAATCTTATACTTAATGACCGAACAAATTTTCATAGAAGATATTGTTTGGGTGTACAGTTTTGATTTACAAAGCACAGATGGTAATTCCACACTCTGGAAGTATGAAAAGATTGAGGGGCTGCTGGGACTTTAAGAAATGTATAATGAATTTTTGTGAAAAAGGGAGAAAGTTTTTGTCAAGGCTGTAACTGTCAGAGTTGTACTATTACCTTGGCTCAAAAAAAATATTCTACTGGGTCTTGCATAGTCTGCTCTATTTCTACAACGTTGCTTGTGTCAGTTAATCACACATCCAGAAAGAGACAGCAATTGCCAGTGATGGATGGTGACTGAAAATACATCAGGATATCTCAAAGGAAAGAAGCAACAGCAAGAAACAGTATGTAATATAGTATTCTTATGCTGGAAAACTTTGGGCTGAATATTGCCCTTTTGACAGATACTGTATCCAGCCTTTTTATAGTAGGGACCTTGTTATGACACAAGACAACCAAGAGTTTTGTTGATGTATTACTAATAATTGCATGCTAATAGGCTTCCTTGCAACTCATGTATAACTCAGTGCTGGATTTCTTTTCAAGAAAAACAGATTAGTATAGGGAAATGTATAACTCTTGTACAAAATGTTACAATAAAACTGAATTAATGTTACAATAAAAAAAAACCTGAATTAATGTTACAATAAAACTGAAGTAATGTACATAAGATACTAAGCTACATCTAAATCCCTGTTTTAAAAGGTTAGGAAGGCTATTAGGTTGCTGTTGTGGTTTAGCCTGAGTCACCACACAGTTTCTCGCTCACCCTCCCCCTAGCCAGTGGGATGGGGCAGAGAAATTGGGAAGACAGGAAAACTTTCAGATTAAGATGAAGACAGTTTACTAGAATAGCAAAGGAAAAATACAATAATAACAAAATATAAGTATACTAAAATATACAAAATGAACAATACATGATTTCTCACCACCCAATGCCCAAATGGCTGATACAGCCCGTCCCGAGCAGCGATCATGGAAACAAAACTGAGCACCAAGCAAAGGAATGAAAGTGAGCCAGCAAGGTAGAGGGAATGATGCCAGCAAGCAAGAGAAAGAGACAAGATGGAAAAAAGGAAAATGGATGCCCCGCCACTATTGGCAACCCCCACTTATATACTGAGCATTATGTTTATGGCATGGAATACTCCCTTTGGCCAGTTTGGGTCAATTATTCTGTCTATCTTTCTCCCAGCTTCCTGCATCTTGGAAAGCCACAGTGTCCTTGGTCTCATTAACAGCAACCCATATCATCACTGTGTTTATCAACATTCTTCACATACAAAATCCAAAACACACCGGCTACTTACAGGAAAATTAACTCCATCCCTGCCAAAACCAGGACAATTTCACACAAAAATATGTAAGGTATTTGATGCTTTCAATTTATATAAAATTGATTGCTAAAAAAAAGCAAAATTTGTGGCTCACTTTTGCATTTATAAATATTTAGTTTTTTGCTAAACAGCAAAATTAAGCTGTTCGCTAAGTAAATGAAAACAACAATATCAACAAAACCCCACAAAGCACTATTCATACTTTTGCAGTCCCTCAAACTACTACATCCAGAAAGAACCTCTATTTTTCATCTTTAAAATTGAGGAAGAACAAAAGAAAATATATACATTCTAGGAAGATTGATTAAATTTGAGGTCATGCAGCTTTTAAAATTTTAAATGAGTTGGGTTTTTTTTTCTGTTTGTAGCACTCGACAGAATTCCCAAACTGCGTCTCCCTCTCATATTATCTTTTTAGTGCAGTAGTAATAATTCAAATAAATGAAAATTTTGTACAAATACTGAGAAACTGAAACAGTACTTGACAGAGGACTAGATTTAATAAAAATTGCGTCCTTCCTAATACCAAAGACTACTGCAGAAGTTATCAAATTTAAAGGAAATTATTGTACAAGTGAAAGTTCACTTACAATGTCTGTCTTACTGTGATGGCAGACTAAAATGGCTTTGAAGAGAATGAACATAAGGAAACAATAGCACATTTCACTGTAAATGTCAAGCAGTGTTATTCTGAAAAATGTCATAATGATAATTAGATGAAAATGGCTCCGACTAGTATGTATTATGTGATCACTTTCAATGTATCAATCCAGGGAAGTAAATTTTGTCACTAACTGCTGCAAGAGCCTCTAAATATCTCATAGAGTAAAGACTTCTTAAAATGAAGTTTAGGTAGTTATAAAATAGCTAAATATTAAAATCTGATTTATAGGACCTGGACTAAAATGCAATTTCTTTTATATTAACTTTAAAATTAAAAAATATATTCATACTTGAAAACTGAAGGCTAGAAGGCTGCTAGGTCAGTGACTGGAGCTGCCTATTATTGAAGGTAGACATTTTATATAAGCCTTTTTGTACATTTCTTAATCTTCATCTAAGAAGGTGGATAAATTTTTGTCCTTCAGTACTCCTAATAAAAATTTATTCCAATACTTGAATGCTCTGATGGTTAGAAATTACTAATTAGCAACATAAATTTATTCATGCTCACATTATACTTTTTTTTTCTTCTTTTGACAACTTTATCCTTTAGCTTTCATAGGTCTCCTCTTGCTGGATGTTTCAGTGTCTAAATAAACAGTATTGATATTCTCTCTCCCCTGTCTTCTAACTATGTAAACCACAGTGTTTTTTTCTTTTTTTTTTCTTTCTTTTTCTTTCTTTTTTTTTTTTGTTTGTTATTGGAGAGCTTTTACATTTTTATTTTAATTTTAGCTGTCCTTTCCTATATCGGCCGGTAGATTTTATCTGTGCAATATCCCAACAAGATTTCAGCTCAGTCCTGTGCAACACTATTCTCATCTCTCCTGGAAACACCTCATGTGTTAAAAATCTTAAATGTCATTTACCATTCCCTGGCTGCAGTCACACACTGGAGAGGCTCAAAGGCATCCTATGGTAAGTAACATACCCAGGTGTTAATGGGCTGTCTTCAGCTCATCAGCTGAAAGCTTGTCAGTACTCAGGATAACTCTGCTTTTCCCAACTTACAAGGTTAACCAAGGTTTTCTGTATCATAGTTTGACTCCTTTATATTGAGTATACTTTCCCTTGATATCTAACCCTTCCATTTTCTGGGTTAACACACTGTTACTTTTAAACCTATGTCATTAATATTAAGAAGGAGATAATAAAAAGCAAGCAAGCAAAAATATCACTTGAATATGACTTCTTAAAGTCAAGCATAACTTCCTAAAAATACGAGTACATGCAGAAGGTCTTTCATATTTACCTAGCTGTTGTCCTGTGCCATAAAAAGAATTGTTTCTTCTCCAAAATGATAAAATCCCTAAATATTATTCTAAAATAAAGAATTTCCTAAAAAAGGATTAGTACATTTAAAAGCTTTTTGCAAACTTGGCTAACCTATCATAGATTGCCATAGGAGAATTATTTTCATTTTTTAAAAAAGTAGAAAGAAAGAACAAAGCGGGGGACGGGATGAGCAGGGGGAGAGAAAATACGAAGGCCAACAAAACAAGCAAATATATTTATTTTAATGTGATATGGGCTGATGAAGCTGCATAAAATTGAAATATAAAAGTAGAAAAGCAGAGATTTACATATCTATAGCAAAATCTAAAGGTACTGGGACATTATGTTGGAAATATAGAATATAGTCAGCCTGAGACTAGAATTTGAGCCTTGGAGGAGTAATTCTGTATTTCACTGTGAGAGGAATATACAGGTAATTTTAACTTATGAAATAGAAGTGATCCCAAGAATGCTTTTATCAGTAGTGTTTGCAGCTGAAAGAAATTTAACAGTGCAGACAGCATTTAAATCTGGGCCTGGGAGTAGACTGAGAATTTTAAGAGTTAGTCACAGCATCAGCTTAGCTGTCGTGCAGTTTGGAACACAATTTTATGCACCAAAACCCCTCTGCAGTGCAGGGGAGAAGTAGCACCTTGCAGTAATATCTACAAGACAGCAGTGTGGTTAAATGTAGTTTAAAAAAGTTTAAAAGATAAAAGACACTGAGTATAACAACTAGTCTTTGAGGTGAAAAGAGCTTTTAAAGACTTAACACAATACTTCTATCCACAGTCTAAAACTGTCCTGAAAGTAAGCTTTTACAACCCTCTCTTTTTTCTAAGCACTTGAGAAAAAATCATTTATTTCCTTTGAAATACAGCATGATAGATAACAGAGCTATGTATTTTGTTTTCAGTTTCTGGACAAATACGGGGTAGCCTGTTAAAAAAGTTGGGGTAGGCTTATGAAAGGAGGTTTTTGCAGTAGCTGAACATGCTCCACAGAGAAGGTTTGCTATCTACAGCATCTGTGAAGAGATAATTCATGCTAAAGTCTTAGACACAGAATGGAGGAAAGAAAAAAAAGAAAAAAAAAAAAGCTTTTTCAGGAATCTGAAAAGGATTGTATAGAGTTTGGTTTGTGTCAGGCTGTCATTCCAGTCACTCTTCACCAGAAGGAAGGGCTGAAGTGATGCAGAAAGAACTGTTTTCTGGCTCTGCTTGCAGATTCTTTTCTTCATTTAAGTATTTATGCAGTTCTAGTTTAAAGTGAAACATTAGGTTTTGGAGACATTTTTGGGATCCTTTCCCTTCAAGGAAAGAAGTGAAAATTCCACCAGGTGACTGTGATCATCACAGAGTCCTGCAGTAGAAATGTGAAAACGACATGCTGATCCATGAGTAGCTCCACCTTGATGCTCTAGGTAACTTGGTCTTTCATTTGACACTTTGCACCCTTCTTTGTGCAACCCCAACTGCAGGGACCCCAGAACTCCTGAGAGGCCTCCCTTCGTGACCTTATCATGAACTTATCATGAATTTTTTTTTTCCATTTTTATATCTGTATTTTGTTTCTCATATAAATCATTCCTCTATTTCTCCCTTTCATTATTTTAAATACCAATATTGACGTAGATCTTCTCCTGATGAAAGAGACTTATGTGTCAGAGATCTCTATTAAAGGTATTTATCAGTATGGATGAGCATCAGAAAAGAAGATTCCTTATTCAGAAATGTTATACGATATTGCTGTGCCTCCAGATGTTTTTGGTGGTGGTGTTGTTATGTATTGAAATGCACAGAAAAGCACAAACACTTGCAATTAACAAGTTCCTTCTGTGCATTGCTACTTCATGGCAGTACTGCCATAGAATTCCTGCAGGGCTTGACTCTTTCCCCCATAAGCCAGATGGTGCCAGCTAGCATTGGACTTCCCTCATGCCTCAGTGCCAGAAGCAAACAGTGGCTGGCCAAACATACTGTTAACCTTCACATATGTTGTGGTGGGTTGACCTTTGCTGGTCACCAGGTGCCCATCAAGCCACTCTGTCACTCCCCCTCCATCAACAGGGCTGGAGGAGAAAATAAGATGGAAAAGTTCATGGGTCGAGATAAGAATAGGGAGATCACTCAGCAATTACCATCACTGGTAAAAAAGACTTGATTTGGGGAAATTAATTTAATTTATTGACAATTATTAACAGAGTAGGATAGCGAGAAATAAGAACAAAACTAAAACCACTTTCCCCCGACTCCACCTTCTTCCCAGGCTGAACTTCACTCAGGTACTCCCCAAGTACATGAAAGACATGGACGTACTGGAACGAATCCAGTGGAGGTCTACCGATATGGTCAGGAGCTGGAGCACACACATGACACAAGCGGAGAGACTGAGAGAGCTGATTTTGCTCAATCTGAAGAAGAGAAGTTCAGGGTAGCTGTTACTGCTGACTTCAGCCACCTAAGGGACTGTTCTAGAGAAGACGGATCTAGAGCCTTCTAGGAAATGCAAAGTAATATGCGAATTGGCAATGAACAGAAACTACTACAAGGGAAATTCCAATTAAATATTAAGGAAAAATTCAATAAAAGGAAAGTTAGAATAGAGAAGCTGCAGAGTTCCTATTGTTGGAGATTCAAACCTAGGCTGAACAAGACCCTGAGCTTTCTGGTGCAACTGAATCTGCTTTGAGCAGAGCACTGGAATAGGTGACTTTGAGAGTTGTCTTCCAACCTAAATTATTCTAATTGTACAGTTCTGATTCAAGGTGTGTTCTGATAGCCAATGTACAATTAACAGAGATAGTTTTCAAACAGGCATGCGGCTCCCTGCTTACAGAAGTAAACACATAGATTTAATTTCCCTTTTGTATGTCAAGTAGAAAGTCTGTGAAAAAGATATTTTCAGTTTTCACTCTATTGCATTCAGAAACAGTACATGCAAAAGTGAAAATGCTATATATATGGAAATAAAAAGTTGTTGTTAGCCTAATGTTGTCGTTTAGCCCCACTCAAGACCAAGCACTATGCAGCCAGTCACCCTGCCTAGGGCATAGGGGAGAGATAATACAGCAAAAGGCTGGAGGGTTGAGATAAGGACAGGGATAGATCATTTATGAATTACCATCATGGGCAAAACAGACTTGACTTGGGGAAAACTAATTCAATTTATTAATAATAAAGCTGAAGTAGGATAATGAGAGATATAATCAGATCTTAAGAACACCTTCCCCCCACCCATCCCCTCTTCCTGGGCTTAATTCCATTCCCAACTATCTCCACCTCCTCCCCCTGCCCTGGGTGGCGCAGGAGGACAGGGAAAGGGGGTTGCAGTCAGTTCATCACACTTTGTTTTTGTTGCTCCTTCCTCCTCAGGGGAAGGATTCCTCATGTTCTCCCCCTGCTCCAGTGTGGGGTCTCTGCCAGTGGAGACAGTCCTCCATGAACTGCTACAGCGTGGGTCCTTTCCATGGGGTGCAGTCGTTCAAGAACAGACTACTCCAAGTGTGCATCCTCCATGGGATCACAAGTCCTGCCAACAAACTTGCTCTAGTGTGGGCTTCTCTCTCTGTGGGGCCACAGGCCTTGCCAGGAGCCTGCTCTAGCGCTGGCTTTCCGTGGGGTCACAGCCTTCATTGGGCATTCACCTGCTCCAGCGTAGGGTCCTCCACGGCCTGCAGTTGGATCTCTACTCCTCCATGAGCCTCCATGGGCTGCAGAGGAACAGCCTGCGTCACCATGGGCTGCAGGGGAATCTTGTCAGGAGCAATTTTACTCCTCCTCCTCATTTACTGACTTTGGCAATCAAGCTATTATTCTCACAAGCAATTCATCACAACTGGACCCAGGCAGACACCTCTCATATTCTCTCACATATTTCCTCTTTTCTTCTCTCCTCTCCTCTTTTCTCTCCTCTTGACTGGGCTGGACTAGGCCCAGAGAGCTGCCTGATGGGAGGCCAAGGAGCGAGGCCTGCACCTCCCCCTATCTGCCCATACTTCTGCTTTGTTTTCTCATTCTTAAATACATTGTCACAGAAGCATTATCACCATTGCCAATTGGCTCAGCCCTGGCCAGCAGTGGGTTTGCCCTGGAGCCAGCCGGGCCCACTGGACAAAGGGGAAACTTCTAGCAGCTTCTTACAGAAGCCACCACTGTAGCCCCCTACACAAACCAAACACACCTAATTAAAATTGGTTTCATTATTAGTTGTGCTGCTTCTGAAAGGAGCCCTAGGCTCTACTGGATTGCATAAGTTATTGAAAGTTGGGCACTAAAATCTGGGAGAAAAACAGTGAGTCAGTGAAAATTATTTTGTCATTAGATACTCAAATAAACTGTTCAGTAGACTGAACTGTTCAATAAATGCATTTAAATGACATGAACGTCTATGTTCTGATCCAGTTATTTGTGCACTGTGTCATTCATTCCCTTGACATTGCATGTTGAAACAAAGTTTTAGTGTGAATTTTTTTACAAGAGATCTTATTCCTCATGTGAGTTTTTATGGAGATGAGGATAAAATAAACCTGTGTATAATTACATCTCTAAATAGTTCCTACATACTCCTGTTTCAGCATTATTTAGGAATATAAGTCTCGTATGAGCTCCTAGGTGTTTGTTTTTGTTTTGTTTTGATCTGTTTTGTTTTGTTTTAATACAGAACATGGCACCATAACAATATTCCCGTGACACTCTCGTGCATCACAAAATTGGGAAAAATTGGTTTTAGTCAGTTTCTTTCTGAACCCATTTCTTTTCTATAGCTGTTATGGCTCTCCTAGTCACTCTGGCTTTTGTATTTGTTTTTATTCTAATTCTTAGTAGCTCTCTCTTGCCTTGGTTTCTGCAAGTCTTGCCAATTAAATGTAAGTTTATATTCTCTAAGGGCCAGAGTGAAACAATGTAGTTTTTGTTAACTATCTGAATATAGAATACAGGGATCCCAAAAAAAAAGCTAATTTATCTGTTAAAAATGAATTAATTTCATATCATGGATAATAAATTTCTGACCATTTGAACATTGACTATACCTTGGTGTAACTTGACACTTTTCATCAACATACTACAAATCTCTTTAAAAAGAGGAGTAGCATTACTGTCACAATTTTTAATGGCTCCGAATGGCAAATTTGATAAGTGGTAGCAGAACCTTCTTTTATGTCTAATTAGTGATTTAAAGACACAGTCTTGCAAAAACAGCTTTTACTTGAGAAACAATCAATTATGCTGTGTTGTCTTGTACATGCAATGAGTTTTGGAAAAAGTAACAGCAGAAGTGCTCACCAAAATGCCAGGAGCTTTCTTACACTTCGTCATTCTTGCAGTACAATTACATATCCTTTTGGTTATTTGACCTTTGTAGTCTCAGACCTAGCTACCTCGCATACCACTCAAGCTCTTTTTTTCTGAACCCCTTCACTACAAGGCAAGTAAACACTTTGATTTTATATTGGTGCTGCTTTTTTCAATATTCTCAGGATAATTTTTCTGTCATTTACCATCAACAAGCCTATACAGTCAGAATATCATAGCATCTTCTGTAGCCCACTGTGTTCTGTGGCTCATCTTGTCCTGTTAAGGCAATCCTCATTAAAAAAAAACTTTATGTGAAGATGAAATTATGTTATCTCTTTCTATATTTCATAAAATTATACTAGATGCAGAGTTAGATCACATTAAATGTAAAATTTCATCTCTTGGTTTTGAGATATGTTTCACTGCCGTTCTGCATAGCATCTAAAAATCACATTTTGCTATTGGAGGTAACATACATATACAAATATTTTTGAAGCTAAATCAAAATACAATACTGCTTACATGAGATTTTTTAGACGGTATTTCTTTGCATAGATTGTGATGTGACCATACAAGTCTTCTCCATCTGCGCACTTTTTGTGATAGACAAGATAGCAAGTAGTTCTCGGTCTGGATATAATTCATTCAGAAATTTTCTTGCATATGAGATTTCTTCTGTCTTACAGACAAGCTCTAAAATCTTCTCTGGATGCATATACTCGAATGGTGACTGGCATGCTGATGTCAGAGAGTCTAAGCACTGATGCCTTACAGAGTGATGCTTCAGTGTCATGTCATGAGCATTCCAAGTAATGTTCTTATGTAGCAGTTGTCTCAACAGATCAGTCAAAGATGCTTCTAAAAACATGTACTGTGCACAAAATTTAATCTTATCCTGAACTTTCTGTGATGTTTCTTGTCCTGCGGAAGTTACATTGATGACAGACTTCAGTTTTCTGTCATCTGGCTTGAATCTATGAAATGAGTATATATGCTATTGATTTAATCATCAATCACACTGCATCTAGGCTGATTTTGATATCTTCTGCTTGAGTAATGCCATCACTTTCTTTAGTGACTGATCATATTCATTTTGAACTGACTTTTTCAGGTCTTCAAATATTACAGGAGTATACATAAAATTCCATTCAGCTGCTTATAAAATACTTTGTCTGTCTCTTAATTCTGTTGGCCTTTCCCCTGATTCTTACCCATGAACACTCAACTCTATTGCTCTAGACAAACAAAACACTGCCTAACATACAGGGCTACCCCATCACTTCTCCTTCCTTGCATACTCCTTCTGAAGAGTTCATAGCCATCCATTGGAGCACTCCAGTTGTTTGAGCCATCCCACCATGTTTCCATGATGGCAACTATATCATAGTTTTCCTACTGCACAATGGATTCTAGTTCCTCCTATTTATTGTTCCTGCTTTATTTTATTCTATTCTTTTTATAGTAGTTTTCTATTTAACCAAATTATTTCTAGTTTCCCTCCTGTAATTTTGCTTATTTTGCAAAATTTTCTACATAGGCGTTTTGCTACAGACAAACCATGTTTACTGTGTTTTTCTTATCAATACCAGTATCCCTTGTGTGTCAGGCACTTGGGATAAGACTGGGATTTTATGAAAGGTGCTTTTGTGACTTATAGATGACTAATTGCATTGACAGTTCAACATACTTCACTGGGAGTTGCTTATCACACAGAACAGTGCAATTATAGAGTTGTTGAACACTTTCCTCCTAGTACTGCCCAAAGCAGGAAAGCAAGGATCAGCACTCATGGCATATTCCTCTTAACCTATGTCAATTTTTTGGTCAAATATTCATGTTCCTCTGAAACACAGAATATTGTCAGATCAGGAGCTTTTAACAGAAAGGTGTTTCGGTGGAAGACTTCTACTTCACACCTTTTTGATGGTTAATGAGAGGGTGCTCAAGTTATCATCTTCTCTGCACAGATGGTAGCCCCACAGGCTTCTCTGTGACTTGTGAAGGAAGTAGACAGCTGATCAGTTATTTTCCTTGCTCCTAGCAGCTGAAAAGGTTTCCAACAGTGAGGGCAAAGATCTGGCAGCTTCTTTAACCTCATCCAGTCCTCTCTTCTTCTCTCATGCTCCCTGTTTCACACGTTCCTCCTCTAACCTTGTAGACTAATCAGAGTTGGAGAGTTCAAAATCTTTTCTTCTACTGTAACAGCTGTTCCAAGAGGGACTGGGTGTCTCTGCACCCTCAATCATTCCCAGAACAGAACTGTGATGTCTGGATGTACAATTTTAAAGATAAAGAATCCCTGACTTATGTTATCAGATCATTAGTTTGTATCATCTGATATTGTCATGCTGTTATATGAAGCACTTCTTGAGTCCAGTGTTTATACAGACCAAAGCTAAAATTACAAAAGGACTTCGAAGCCCTTGTAGCTTTGGTAGCTAAAAAACTAAGTCAAACTGTCTTGCTTCCATTTTGTTGGATTTTTTTTTTTTTTACAGTTTCTTTGCATGGTTTTCAGAGGGGCTACAGGCCAGTGGCTGGAACATGGCATTTTGTTCTTTTACTGACCTGCGTTCTTTGATGATGACCTCTTAGTTTCTCTATAGAGTTGAGGAGAGGTGATGGATTACATACCATCTTGTAACCTTAACCTCTGTCTCTGGAGGAGTAGCACATTTAAAAGATAGTTGTGCTCAGTGAAGGGTTATGTTTTAAGTTTCTCCAAGATGCATTTTAATTTCCTTTCTAGTGTGAGTCCAGGAAGATGTAACATCATTCCTAAATTCCTGGCCTAAGAGGTGGGTTAATTTAAGAGGGAAATGCCACTGCTACTTACAGGGAAACACTAGAAGATTTTTTTTTTTTTTTTTTAATGACAGCATTTGTATTTTAGGGAAAGTATATGATTTTTGACTAAAAACTTGGATTAGGCAAGCCAAGCATAACCACAAGGTGGTACAGCTATGCTGTAGATGTCGAAGCAGGATTATAAATCTGGACTGGTGATCAGGGGCCATCTTTGAAATGGTAGTTCTCAGGAGGTAAACAGATTCATTAAAAACTTTCCTGGAAGGTAATACTCTTCTTGAAGTTACCATTTTGTGGCAGATAACTACCAGAAAGTGTGTGAGATGTGTTCTGTTTCCAGTACACAGCACTAAAATATACAGGAAAGAGGGAAAAAAACAAGCATGAAAATCTACCAGATCCTATCAGCCCTTTTTTCTGAGCTGTGAACTTAGGTTTTAGTGTATTATTGAAGCACTTGAAAAGTTCCAATGACTCTATTTCTTTATACAAAGTGGTCCAAGTTTACAAATCATATCTTGTGTTTCAGTTTGCTTTTGATGCCATTTCAGTACTGTTATATATATTAACAATATGCTTCTTTTTCTCTCTGAACTTGTGAAATCCCTTTGATCTTGATCCTCGTGGCTTTTTTTTTTTTTTGTATCTTTTAGTTTACCATGAGGAAGCATATGTGATAGGAAAATGCTGCTGATATTAACTGCAGCAGTTGCTGGTTATTCTTAGTAAAGTTTTCATTATAGTCTATTATGATCTTTTTTGATTGGCAAGGAGATTCACAATTAGTGTTATCATGAACAGGAAAAATCTGCATCAATTAACACAAATTAGCATCCCTGATGGAAGTTTGGAAAAGCACAGGCATGAATGGGAAGGAACCTAACATATTTTTCCCTGTTCAGACTGAGTCCCCAAACTTCATTTCACTTGGTACTGATAGAATTAAAGCTTTGCGTAGCCTAGAAATTTACACCAATGTCAGCTACTGCATAGACTTGGTCTTAGATTTAGCAACAAATAAACAAGAAATAGCTCTAATTTTCTACACTAAGAATGCACTTATCTAAATCTCAACTGTACAAACCCCTGCATGGTTCCTTGCTTTTACATATTTTTCTGAGTTCTAGGATCATACCACAGAGGAGAGGAGCAAAAAATTAATTACACTGAACTAGAATTTTTTTTCTCCGGCTACTGAGCCTGTCCGAGGAACATCTCTATAGGTTTTTTTTCTGCCTTTCTCTGTATAAGTCTTTATTTTCTCACTTAACTTCCAAGGTAAATGCTCTCCAATATTAATTTCCTCTATTTATTCCAGAAGATTAGGCCACATTTCTCCTACAAAAAAAAACCCTTAAGAATTAATCTATCAGATTAACTCACTTGCCCAAAATGTAACTCTTTAAGCACTGATGCCGCTGCTACTTCTTGCTTAAATATCTATTCTGTGCTAAACTCCATGTCTTCCCATGATGAATACTCCCCTCCTGACACTTGATGTTGTAAAAGGCAGGTATAGCTAAGAGTCTGCCACAGAAGAGAGGAGAAATAAGTTTTTCCATTTTTTACAGATATGGTTTAGGGAAAGGGAAAAAAGTATTTAGAATTTGAGGTCTGAAAGGAGGAGAAGGAAAGTGGATCTCTTAAGGGAAGAAGCTGGGAAATCTCAAGGAATTTATATTCTAGGATACTGTGAGTGCTAGATATAACCGTCAGAGTCAAGGCACACTAGGAGACATCTTTCACTTAGCTCCCTTTATAGATACCACAGAGGGTCATATAGTTGTTTAAATCTTGGATGAATAGTGTAAGCAATAAGCTAACAATGCAGCAGAGGCTATGATTTGCTATGAAGGAAAAAATCTGATTAAAAAAAAATATCAGTTTTTGAATATTAAAGCAAATAGATGAAAAAAATCACCACCACCAAAGCTGGCTTGGCTGGCAAATTAAACCTACATGCAATGTATGCCATAGAAATTGTTAGTTTGTCATCTGTCACAAAGCAGGCAAAAATCTCTCTCTTTAAACGCACTGAATGTTTTTAATTGAGAAATAAAGGATAGTAAATCCAACTGCAGAAAGATTTAAGCTTTTTAGTTTCTGTTTTGTAGAAGTTATTTTAATTGTAATTTTAAACATTTTGTTTAGGAACAAATAAGTGGGATAAATGAAAATAATATAAAGATCCATTTTAAAAATGAGAAGGTTGAAGGTTCAGGATTGCTATTTTATTCCTGTTTCCTCCAGAAACAGTGAAATTTGAGATGAAAATCTGAGTTCTTTACATTTTAACTTAAATCTGTCTAAAAAAAAACCATCAGCCTTCACTCTGCTCTTTTAGGATTGATGTCACTTGTATAGCATGCAGATATGCTTCTTTTCTTGTTATTAGTATATGCAGCCTCCACTACAATTTTCATGTCTCTTTCATAATCTTATCACCAGTTTCTATATAGTTTATTGTCCATACAAGAAGTATTCTTACAGAAAATATAGAGCCAGATCTGCAAAGTGTTTAATTCTACATAATAAAATTGTGAAGATTGCTCAAATATTCTGTAAATCAATAGGAGTCCACTTCTTGAATACTGCCTACTCATACGGCTCCCTTATCAGAAAGAATATAATGAAATTAGAAAAACAGAAGGACAGTCAGGATGATCAAATATAGAGCTTCTCCTCAGAAACAGCTATGTAGACTAGAACTCTTCATCACAGCAAAGTAACATAAGGAGAAAGTGTTGCTGATGGGTATAAAACATAGTGTGACATGGAAACACAAAACAATTAGTGAGCAATCAAATAACACTAGGAGATGACAATTTCAAAGAAAGTAAAATGAAATATTTCTTTGCATGCTGGGAATTAAGCCACAAAAGTCTGTGAATCTTGGAAGTTTATCAGCACTTTAAAAGCAATCAGAAAAATTCATGGAAGAAAAGTCCATCAGGGGCTATTTATCCCAAAGCCACCATCTCTGGACGAAGAAGGATGCTGATCTGGGGAGTTTCAAGTTTCTTTCTTTGAATGTTGTGAGAATTTATGGGAAGTAGAAAATTCCCAGCATATATGAAAATAGGTGCACAGTTAGGAGACAATACTAAAACTGCTAAATTGTTTTATTTATTTATTTCTCTCTTACATTCTCTAGAGTGTACTAAAAAACCACACTCACCAAAGCCATTTTCTTTAAACTATATCAGGTAAAATATAGGGTACCTTCTGATTTCCCAAAGGACTAAGAGACAGTGTGTGCTTCTCAACTGGCTGAGCAAAAAGGCTGTTGGTAAGGGATGAACTTCACTGTATCAGTCAGCCCTTCCAAATTGTGCCAAGCAATGTGGTACAGCTGGTAGATTAACCCTGTTTCTTAGTTCCTCACAGGAGTAACAATAAATCACTCTACTTATGTTTCACAAAACAGTGGAAGGAAATTGCATCTGTGCCATTTATTGGACACATTTATAACTGGTTTCTTTTTTGAAGAAGGAAAGTACCAGGCAGAGAATTTTGCAAGTGGGAGGAGAAATATTGCTGTTCAAAGGAGGAGGGGCTTTGAGGGGTTTAGGCAAGGCAATTGGTTGAGGGACTGTTATCATAGGATATGTAATATGTTGCCGCATGATACTAATTTTGACTTATTAATGTTTTATTATTTTCTTGAATTATATAGCCATTATAGAAATAACTTCCAATTGTTGAAAAATTAAAATCTCTTTTAGAAAAAGCAAGTAGATCCAACACGGAATTTAAATAATTTAATTAGGGAGTAGAAGAGCCCTTCTTTACTTTTTTTTTTAAAGTCTCTATATATTTTTTGAATTTTGTTTCACTTAAAATTATTAAAGGAGTAAAAACTTCCTCACAAACATTTCAATGAACTAGGTGGACTTTTATGTCATCAGTTATTCTTTCTCATCAATAATTTATGAGATCTAAGTCTTGTTTCAAATCACATTCATAGAAAATGAGTTTTAGGCTAATAGTACTTTTAAATTTTTTCATGAAACAAGGTTAGTTGATTGAATTATATTTCAGCAATGAAATTATATATAAGTAAGGTCATCCTGTCAAACAGTAGATAATATGACTTAGATAACCACTGACTACATGAATAGTAGAATTTGGCAGCAAGCAACAGAATGCATTTTTGCTGCAATGAGTTTGCAGACATGTAATTATTACAATGAATATGTTCATAGAAAAGCTCTAAGGAAAGTCTGAGTAGCAAAAAATGGTGAATGGCATAATCTATTCAAAAGCAAATCATGAATTGTAAATGAGAATATTAACTTAGACTAGTTCAGCTTCTTGGTTGAATCTGTCTCTTACTTTGTTACACTGCTCTTTTTTGCAGATAAGCATTATATATTCACATATGAAAAATGACAACATAAAAATAGTGTAAAAGCAGAAATTATTATTATACTTACTATCTAGTATGATTTGTATCAGCGAGAATAGTTAGATGCTTTTGACAACATACAAAGTTGAATCAAATATATAAAGACTATAAAGACTTTAAACACAAAGACTGGTAGTCAATAATTCTTCATAGTGAATCACACAACAGTGGTTTCTAGAAAATCAAAGCTCCACATGTTGTCCTTGTTTCTAAAAGTACTTAGCCTGTTTGAAGTCAAGAGTCAAATTTTATCCATGAAGTTAATGTACTCTAGTAAATTCTTATGTAAGACTTAAATACAGGAAAAAGAAATGTTCATACAGTCACAACAAATACTGATTTGTGTTGCTGATCATACAATGAGTGGAGTCAGTGCTTAAAATGATTAATTTGACAAAGTGACAAAACCAAACCTATCCTTCCTTTTTTAAGTTACGTAGTGTTGGATTTTCCTTATTCTTTGAAAATGTCATGTGAAACAATACACTTTTAAGAAATACGGTGATATTAATGTAAAAGTTCAAGGCTCAGAGAACATTAAGAAAATAAATTGAGCAAATGTGATTATCTGGAAAATACGGTGTAATTATTCCGGAGAGAATACATAAACTCTCTGTAAAAATACATCTCTGAATATATATGTGCATATAAAGTATATTGAAAAGATATTATCACAGTAAGTTGTAAAGATATCATGAGAACATTTAAAGAACAGAAATGATAAAAGCATTTGAAATTTCACACAAAGAACAAAATAGCAGTAGTTGAAAAATCTAGTGTCTGGACCAAGGTAGTGTACTTCAAATGCTAGGAGTATGAATTTGTATCATCATCCTATGTAAAATCTGCCTCTGCAAATATACTTTGAATAGATCTTTTCTATAGAAATCCCATGGCAAATTCCAACACATGAAAATTACTGCTAGATATTTACACTTAAATATAAGTTCATGATCTGGATGGTTAAGCTATTTGTTCAGTTGTTTGGTAGAAGGAACGTAGGGTGGAGGAGCTGGAACCCTCTACACTGAACAGCCTCACTGAGACAGGATTGCTTGAAGAATAGTTTTCTTTGTTATGAAGTAAGCTAACAGCCCCTGCATTTCTGCTGCTTAATACTTTTCATTATGATAAATGTTTTTGCCCTCCTGTTTGAAGCAGATCTCTGCTATTTGGAAAAGGAATCTCTTACAGACAACACTTTTTTTTTTTTTTTTCCCCTTGTAGTATAAAATGCAATCTATTCTCTGGTAAAATTTAATCTTATGAGAATTACCATTTCTTTATCACCACTTATATGTCCTGTAAAAAGCATAGCAGACATTGCAGGAATCCTAGCACAGTGAGGCCCAGCTTACTTCACTGTCATAGTATTGTTAATTGATTGTGCCAGAAGTTACCAATGCAGTAGTAGTATGGTGACCATAGGAAGAATAATTGTGGAATTGATTTCAATTACGTAATTGTATACTGCTTTTCCTCACAACTCTTAGCCACCTTCTGTGCACAGAGGAAACATAAAAGACACAACTTTACAACAGAAAGTGGTATGTCCTTATCCCATGGTCTAAAAGGACAGAAGGGTGGTGTGTTATTATGAACACATTCATAGCACAGAGTTAACACCTCCCTAAAAATAGTTACAACTTGAATTACAGAAGATATTTTAAAGAAAACAAACAACATAATTAAGTCCTGCTGGTCAGGGAGAAGCTCCTTGGTGCCTGGCATAAAGCAAAAGCCCCTTAGTTTATGGTATGTACTTATCATTAGTGTATGGTACACATAGAGCTTTGTTAAAAACAGCCTGAATCACTCACTGTCTGCTAGACTTAGACAATGATCTTCGTGCAACAGCATTAACTGTAATTGTGGTGGTGCTTCAGAGGGGAATAGTAAACTACGATATTTCCTAAGTCACCTTCTTTCTTTTTTCTTGTTCCTTTGTGCATTTTTCCTTTCCAAAGGACAGCAGGGCCTCTTTGAACTTCTTCATTTGAGTGGTTGATAATTAAAGCCAGTCCAAAGGCACATAGTAAAAACAAATTGCCAACACTGTTGCTACATGATTCTTGTAGAAAGGAGAGTCAAAACACAGGTTCAACCTGATATATTTGCGTAAATTTCTGAAGGAACAGGACATTAAATTTTCTAGAAAAGGTATCTCATTTGAACACAGTCAAGACTGGTTCAATTCCCAGATGTTCCACTTGATTGTGCGGAGAATATTAGATCCCCTGGGGATCCATTTCTTCATCTATAAAAAAAGGGAAATTATGTTTACTGCCTTTGTATTTTTCTGAATATTCTGACTGAAAATATTCTGACTGTAATGTCATCATTCTCAAATTGTACAACAAAAAAACTATAGCTAGACAGAAACTAAACAGGCTGATTTTTGAACCACTTGACTTCTTATATGTAAGTAGCGCTTTGGGAAGTTACAGCCTAATTAATATGCCTCCTCCGACATCTTTTCCTCAACAGCAGAAAAGAAGTCAAAATTCGTGCTTGTAGTGAAACTAAAACATACCTGTTTCAGCTGCTTTCTTGTCTCTGATATGAGATGTCTATTACAATATGTTGGATTTATACATACTTTAAATTCTTCTTCAGTCCCCAATATTGCGTTCATCCAGAACACAGAAGTGAGCTAATATAAATTTTGTAACATACACTCCTTGTTACGGAAGAATGAAAGAGGCTAAAAATGTTGGGTTGATGAAACATAGCATATGCTCACATAGGGCTGGTGTTGGACCCTGAAACATGCTTCTTCCTTTAAAAATTAGATTTATCCAACTGCCTCATGAGTATGAGAAACAAAAATACATATCTGAATAATTCTTTAGGAAACCAGCTAAAATAACTATTCATAGGATGTTATTAGCCTTTACTGGTAATATTTAAAATTTTTGTGTCATATTCTGCTGAATATGAAATCTGATAGAATTAGGTGTTTAAAAGATCTAAAATAATCTAGATACAAGATGTATTTTCTCTCTAGTACCTGAAACTGTGTTTGTATAGGCTTCAACCCCAAAGCATCGACAAAGCACTGATGAATCAGGAAATCATGGCAAATATTTCTGCAAAAGTCTACTGACCTTTGCTAGACAATGATATTTTCAGGTTACCTATCTGATCAGAAGAGTTCAAGAAATCTTGAAGGTTAATGGTTTGCTAGTCCACATAAGTCCACATAAGAACCATTGGACCCCAAGCACCACTCATGGAGACAATCACTGTTAGGATGCTGTGATTTGAAATAGTATGTACATAAATGAAGTAGAAATTGGAGTGATCCTAAGTGTTAAAAAAATAGACTCAGAAGTCAGTCTAGATATATATATGTAGATGTAGAGAAGATGGCTACATAAATGTAGGAAATGAAGAAAATAAGACTTTATTTTTTTTCAAGTTAATTAGGCTTAAGCATACTTCTTGCTAGAAAAGCACAGATAAAAGATTTTTCTCAGTTAGTACAGCCAAATTCCAATGCTTTTCCATGTGCTAGGAATCCACCTGTCAAAACTCTTATTTTTCTTGAAGGAAACGTAGCACATTGTGACAAAACTGTTTCAGGCATTTTTGAAGGACTCCAGATAACTAGCTGTCCTGGTTCTGGCTAGGACAGAGTTAATATTCACCTGAGCTGGGTGGAGAACTGGAGCTGGTAGCCCCTATGGCTGGGGCACCCAGCTGGGATAATTAACTAATTAGCTAACAGCTGGGGTTAATTTACCCAAATTAGCCAAAGGGCTATTCCATCCCATCTGACATCATGCTCAGTATATAAGTGAGGAGGGTGCTGATAGAAGCCTCCTGCTACTTGGAAGAAACTAGGTGTGGGGATTTGTTGTAAGCCATTATACTGTATTAGTATTCCATCACTGTTTTGTTTTCTTCTGTTATTGCTGTTAAATTTACTTTTTGTTCAATCTCAACCCTGTGTTTTTGCTGTTTTTTTTTGTTGTTGTTTACCAATTCTCCCTTCTGTCCCACTGGAGGGTGGGGGGAGTGAGAGAGAGACTGTGTAGTCTGGTCCCAATCGGGGCTGAACCATGACACTAGCATTGTTGAAATGTGTTCCATGTTAGTCGGAAAAGGATTGTATCTTAAATTTATTTTCCTTTTTTTTTTACAGAAATACAAATATTTTTCAGTTGTTTCTTTACATAAATATAATAAAAGCTGTTTTCATTTGTTGCTACAAGAGGCTGCCTAATCCTTTCTCAACTTTCTTAGCGTTGTTTATAAAAGCCAACTGAATACTGAGTGCTCCTGGCACTTCTAATTATAGGCTAATTTGAATGTCATTGAAGGGAAAGGTAATGTCCAAATAGCAAATGACAAAACAGAACAAGAAAGGTAGACAACTGACCTTGATTACAACCTAGAGTTGTCACTAAACATTACACAAATCTTTAAGAATTGCTGTTTCATAAATAATTTGTGACACTTAAAATAAATATTGAATTAGGTCTCCTATGGTGTATTTAAAGTAAAATGAAAGTTTCTTTAAATTAACTAGATAAAATGGTACTTATTAGGGGCCTAATAAACCCTCATATAGCTTTAATATGATATCTTACCTCTATGAAGAATTTCCATAGGCTCATGTACTTGTGCAGACTTCTATTCACTTCACTGTGGTTTTGCTTGCTTTTTGGGATTGCTTTGTAAACTTTGAGCCTTTATGAGTTTCCCTTGAGTCTTACCTATCCTCAAATGTTTATAGCTTCACTCATGCTCTTAATTTAATAATTTTTTTTCAATACCTACTAGAAAATCAGTCAAAATCAGTGATACGCTTTTTATGTAGCTCCAGAAATAATTTCATAATTAACATATTGCTACCATGTTGGCCTGAATTTCTAGCCAACATGTATTTTTTTCTGATGTTATTCCATCTAAGAGAAAAAATTAACAATGGAAACTTGGTAAATACTGTAGGATATATACTCAGATTCTAGGAATATAGTTGTTTCCTTGGGAGCAAGGTAATTTTTTTTTTTTTCCTCACTGATCAGAGCTCTAAACTTCTTCCTTCTGCAGAACTGACCTGAAAGGTTCCACTTTAGATTTTCCTAGAATCCCTGCTATGTTGGAGACTGTCCACGCAGTTGGATACTGCTCCCTAATAAAGTAAAATTAAAAATTAAGAACAGTTTCTAAGTATCAGTTTACTAGAAGTAGTCTTCTAACAGTACAGTAGGAGTAAAATAAAAAAAAAAAAAAAGTCTTGCTTACCCTTAACATGGAGGATGTTGTGTAAAGGAATACACGACAGGATTTCAGTGTAATAAAAATCTAAGCTATTACTTCTAAGACTAGAAAATTCTAATCAGTTTGTTCGACACAGGAATAGCTTCATCTAAGTTTTAAAAGTAACATTATTATATGGCTAGTCCAACACTCCTAAAAAAATCTGCTTTTCTTCCTACACTAGCTACTTTGCTTCACATGTTAAGAAGTCGATGCCTCTGAAGACATCGGAGTTATCCAAAGTGATTCCACAGGTACCTTCTTTCCTTCCCAGAATGTCTCAGAAGAACATGCTAAATATCATACTTTGCTTACAGACCTCAACTTTGGAACATTCCAGCTTTGGAATTGCATGTTATCCACTTTCCAAACACATCTAAAATTTCACGACTGTTGCTTTTGTGTATGTCTAGATAAAGTCTTTCAGAATGCCCTATAGATTTGATTAGGGTTTAATTGGAATGTGCATTGAAATTTCTTAATGCTAAGGTGTGCCTAGAACTCAAGTCTGCTATTTCCAGGATAAATGTTATAATCACAAGGCTGTTATGCAAAGATTAAGTATGACAAGCAGTAGTATTATGGTGGCTGTCTGCAGTATAACCAGCTACAGGATAATTCTTTCTTTTGAGATCAGATTGCTAACCTTACTTGTGCATCTGTAGCTTGAGGAACCATCAAGTCTCTTACAAATTAGTTAATAAGTCTAGACACTATCAGTGTTAGGCTATGTTGGAAAGTAGTAGCTGTAGATAACTATTTGGGAATTACATAGTTTTAGAAATTATTTAAACCTAAAAAGAGAATATGTCATATAAGATGCTTAATGTTGCACAGTGGTGATCTTAGCCAAGTGATCTTTTCATTTTGCCAGGTGACATTTTCAAGCCCGGCACAATAGGTTTTGCATGGATTACAGTTTTGTATGGGGTCAGTTTTTTCCACAGGATGAGGATTTAATAGAACAGTTTCCTATAACTTTATACAATATTGGCAATTTCTGTCATCCCACACAATAGATGTATCACCTATTCAGAGTGCTACTCAGCAATTCACTAGTTTTACTTAGACAGAAATCTCATTGTAATCACTTTCCCTCCTCCTCTAGTGAGTGAAAACTTCATCTTTTAAGGTGATCCTTCAAGGAAAATTCCTAGTCACAATGTAAATGTGGGGTTTGGACTCCAAATAATATCTACCTCTACAAGCCACAATCAGTTTGACCAGAAGAAACAAGACAAGTTCTATTTTTCTGTGTCTTTACTATCTTCTGTTTGTCTGACTAGTAATAAGCTTCTAAATGCATGCACAAGCACTGTATAAAATAACTACACAAGTCTTGTTTAGAATCTCTTTTTGGAGAATATATTTAATAGAATCATCATGGATGGATAAATCTGATAAATCAATAATACTGTAATTTCTAACTTGGTCTTCATCATAACTGTTCTATTCCACGAGTGTTTGTGACCTTATATTATTTTTTTTTTTTTTTAAATCTTTGATACAGATCACCTATGTTAGGAGGCTTCAGATTTGGCAAAGTTTCCCATCTCTTACCTGTTTTGTGGGAAAACCTTTGGTTTAAGTCAGCCTTCCATCCCTTTGACATCTTTCACCATGACAGAATAAGTTTCATAAAATAGCTCTGTAAAATGAACATTTTGTAGCTGCTGGTCTAACTAAGATACAAGTGATCATATCCAGCTTTTGGCCCTTTGTGGGAAACTTCTAGCTATTGTCATAGGCTTTCTTCCAGTAACAGCTATAAAGTAATCAGATTTTGTGTTGCACTTTATTTTTTAATTTTTTTTTTTTGTCAGACTATTAACTTTTTTGTGTCCTTCCAAACTTTCTCCTATCGTCTTTCAATGACAACTCAAACTCAGAGTTTCTCCATTGCAGCCTGTGCCTAAAACATGGACTTGCTCTTACTACCCAAATTTTCAGTGCAAAAGCCTATTTGGGCAATTTTGGTTTTGGTTATTCTTATTTAAAAAAAAAAAAAAAAAAAAGAAAGAAAAGGAAAAAAAAAAACTAAACTGAAACAAACCAAATGTTGCCAGAATCCTGTGTTCTTGGTTACAAAATTGAGACTGTGGAGACTTCTACTTTATATCAACTTTAAATCTCTTTCAGTCAGCATCTTGAACCTAGAGTATTATTCAGACTCCTCCCATGTTACTGTTTTCTGCTTTCTTAAGTTTCCTTGAGGTTGTCTCTCATCTTCACCTTCACTAAATGCCTTATTTTTAAAACAAAAGATGACACAGCCTCCTTGTTCACCCTTACCTCCAAAGTCTGGGAGGGATCTCTGTCACTATCAAACGGTAATTTCATAGAATCATAGAATGGTTAGGATTGGAAGGGATCTTCAAAGGTCATCTAGTCCAACCCCCCTGCAAGGAGCAGGGACATTTTCAACTAGATCAGGTTGCTCAGAGCCTTATTTCTTTCTGAATTTGATGAAAGTCAATTTTGAAGACTGTAGGAGTAGAACTAATTGTAAAGTTCCTTTTAACTATGAATGCCCCTCTCCAGCACACTCTTTCTGCACGTTGCACAGATGGCATGTGAGAATGTAAATGTAAAGAAAAAACAAAATACAATGGTTTATACTGTTGCCAGGAGCATGGCATGAGTTGGGTTGTTTGTTTTACTAACTGCTGTACATTGGAAAGTGATTGGACAGCAAACAAAGCATGTGTGGTGTTGCAAATTTTGGACTCCAGTTGAATCATTAAAGCAAAACAGAAATACTGAATAGATATTTTTTATGTAATCAAACAGGCAGAAATATTCAGGTATTGCATTGTTCACTGCTGACTTGAACTGTTTGAGCATAATTGAAATGATTTATTTTTCTACTGCTGTTCTGCAGCTGCCTGGTCTGAAAGATATGTTTTAAGTTGTTTGACAGGAAGGATTTTTTGACAGGATGGACTGTATTATTTTGAATTTTAACTCTGAAGAGATGGAAACGCACTAGGCTAGAAATAAAAAGCAGGTTCTTCAACAAACAAGTAGCAGTGCAAATCTCCCCTACATCTACACAAAATAAGAACACGTTCCCATTGTGTCAGTTGCAAAAATTATGAGTGATCCAGAAAAAGAACGAAAAAAGAGTCCTCTCTTGAGTAAGTGAAATACGTAAACATCAGAATGTCAGATCAGTTGCCACTTATGTAAATTTTGATATTTATAAGCTAGGCTAAACCTTATTGAAACAAAGAGACTTTGACCTCCATTCATCATTGAACAGACACAAATTTACTGCTGGATTTCAGATATTGGCAGAGGGGTGCAAAGTCCTCTCCTGGAGGATGGATGAGCTGTATTCAGCAGCCGAAGGCCAGAACTGCTCCTGGCCTTATCAGCCCTCTGTACTCAGTGGGATGTGGGAAGCAGCTGCTTCTCATTTTCTGAAGCCCCACACCATGAACCTTTCCCCCACCTCATCAGAGCGGGCAGAGGAGCAATTGCAGCACCATGTCCCCTGGGACTTTCTTTTTTTTTACATTTAAGATCACTATAAATTGCTGAAGAATGAAGAATAAAACAAAACTACTAAATACTGTACATGCTTCAGGGCAGTGGAGCTTCCACTGTGTACTGTTGAAGAGTTTCGGGGAATGTGTGTATGAGGAGAAGGAAATACATGTGTGAAAGCTTCAGAAGAAGCAGAGAAAGTCAGTTGCAAAATGTAGATTTTTGTCTTTAAAAGACAAGGCTGTAAGCAGGAAAATCATTTTAATACTCTTCTGCTTTAAAAAAAAAAACAGTTGTACAAAATCACTGTTAAAACTATACTCCCATCAATAAATTTCTTTTTGGAGCTGACAGGATCTACAAAGCCCTCACATTTTGTTTAGCAACAGGATCAAATGGGATAATTGTGAACTATGGATCATTACAAATATTGTCTTATATATGATGTTTAAAGGCTCCAGCCTTTAAACAAAAATAATTATTCTGTTATTACTTGTGTATAGGGTTTTTATATGTTCTTTTTTTAAATATCTGCCTTAAAATATTCATGTGTCAGAACAGCGTGAAATAGTGGTAGTGCTCTGGATTCTATTATTTATCTGTTTTATTCTACTCTCCCCACTTGTAATTAAGAAAGGGGGAAAAACTGAGTCTTTCTACTGAAAATATATTCTCAATATAGTCAGACCCTTCAAAAATATAATGGTTTTATCTGTAACATTTAAATGTGTAAAGGTGTGAGAATGCATGTTCAGGATTCAGATTGGATATAAGAAAAACTTTTTTTACAATGAGGGTGGTGAAACACTGGAACAGGTTGCCCAGAGAGGTGGTGGATGCCCCATCCCTGGAAACATTCAAGGCCAGGTTGGACAGGGCTCTGAGCAACCTGATCTGGTTGGAGATGTCCCTGCTCTGTGCAGGGGGGTTGGACTAGATGACCTTTAAAGGTCCCATTCAACCCAAAGCATTCTATGATTCTATGTTATTAAAAGACTAAAGCAGAAGAGAATGAAAGATACGAGTATCAACAGTTCTTATAAATTTGAGGTTTTTATTATACATATTCTCCAATTCTCAGGCTGGGAGAAGAGAGGTATTTTCAGCTGAGTCAGAGCTAGAGCAGAATGTTAGCACCATCGAAATGAAGGAAACTTGGGAGGGTATGCCCTCTGCTTTGTCCTTGCATAGTGGCTTAGTTTGAAACCTGACAACTAGATTTCTTACAACTGAAAGAATTCAGCTTGGTATTTGAAAATCCAAGCTGTGGTCTAGTTGTTTTGCTTCTCAGTCAAAATATTGAAAAAAAGTGGGACGTGGGTGTTAATGATTCATGAGAATAGGTAAAATATTATATGTGCTTCTCTAGTTACACTGACTCCTAACTGATGGCAACGAGAGAGACAGGGGTTAAACACAGAAGCAGAAAACATCTCTGCCTTTCTGTTTTCTTAGTAAATTGACTGAAGAAAGACACATGAGACAAAGATTCAGAAGAAAACTTTTTCTCAGAGTTTTTTTAAACCTTGCATTTGTTTTTCTTTCTGTCTAATTTTTTTTTTTTCTAATATTTAAGTAATGCTCAAGAGAAAGACTTGTATCACCAGTACAAAGGAATGCTCTTGAAGTTCACAGGTCTTGGCAATGCGAAACGAAGATTCAGGCACAGTTTCCAGTAATTTGCATAGAACATCTTTTTTTTTCATTTTAAAAGCTTATTTTCCTGTGAATATTTCCTTTAACACCTAAAGATATCGTCTTTGAATACAACAAAAATGTTTTTTTAATGAAAAATTTTCATGTCTATGATCTTTCTTACACACTATTTCAGATGTAATAGAGATATTAGCTTCCCATAGAAAACTTGCCTATAGTATTTTCCAGTTTTACATTGTTCATTCTGTATTTTCCTAGCTAGTGTAGCCGTTCTGCCCAATGTACCTCTAAGATCTAGTGTACAGATTTGGTTTTTCTTTGTTTGTTTGTTTGTCTGCATTCAGGTAATGTAACACATTGTTCACATACTTAACAGTTATTCCATTCTTACATATCTACAGGGACTGAGTAGTGTTTAGAGCCCCTGCTGAATAAAGAAACCACTTGATACGTAGATAAAACAGTCTTTGTTAATTCTCCTGTCATTCAAATCTTAAACATGTTATTTTATTTGACATAGTTTTATTTTAAAATGTTTGTATTCAAAGAACAGCGATTGACTCTGAAAGGCTCTATACTGGTTATTTGATTTTTATGCTTTTTATTGGCAATGTTTTAAGAAGAGCACTAAACACATTGTGTACAGAGATCCTCTCTTTGTGTTGGAATTGTTGCATCTGCTGTGAGATGAATAGCACTCAGGCTGCCTTACTAATCTCCCCAAGACCTCCAGCTCTCTATTTAGGTCTGATGCCTTAATTCCCTGGACTAAAAATCTTCTTCCCTGTACCATAAATCAATTCTCCTACTAAGATCTCATTCAGTATTTCCTTTTTTTTTCTTTCCTGTCATTGCCAGTTACATGTCAGCTGCACATGCGATGGGAAACAGACTGTCCCTCAGACGTCTAGATAGTGCTTTCTCGGAATCTCTTAGTTAAAGAATACTTGCATAATTAACAACAGAAGCATATTACTGCAGAAAATAACTAAAATAGCATGCATGAAAATGCACATACCTATGAAAATTGAACAGTTAAAGCAAGAAATGTAGAGGCACTTCTCACAAGGAGTAGAGAGCAAGAGATATGTCACCGTGACACTAAAAAGAGCAAATTAGACCATTTAATTAGAATGTAGAATTTAATCTGTAATGGCTCAGTATGTTAGTAAATATTCAATATGTAGTACCTTAACCTAGAAGAAAGAAAATTCAATTGGTATCTAAGCTAAGAAAGCTTACAGTTTTGATTTTAATTTAAGGTGGATTTAGGCAGTTTATTTCAAGTTTTTGGCACTGAGGACTGCAATAGTTCTTGTCTTTTTCCACTATAAAAAAGTATCTATGTGATTCCAAAAGTATTCGTAAACCATTTCTCCAACAGAATCAATGTTTCTCATCTAGCTCCATATTGTGTCACACAGTGGTAAAATAGAGATACACATAGATTTGGTGGAAAAAAATTCCTAATGCTTTTTTTTTTTTCTCAAACAGCCAATTGAAAAGGTCGAAGCAGAAAAGAAAATGTATTTGAAGTGAGCAGATCAGATTCTGACTGATGCTAATACTTATTTTTACAGCTGTCTTTGTCTTCTGACTTTTCCCCTACATTTGAGTGCTGTGGTGTGACAGCAATGATTCTTTTGATTCAAATAGCTTTTTCATACCCTTTGACCATACCCAACAGAGGTCTAGGTATCCAAAACAAGGACTTTTTTTTTTTTTTACAGAAGGAAGTGACCATGTGGAAATATGTATGCACAATTTCAAACAAGCCCCAGTATGCCACTGGGCAGCTGTGGATCAAAAACTGTTTTTCAGTTTAAATCTGTGTTAAATTGTCCATGCAACAATAATATGCACAAAAAAAAGAGTTGTTTAAAAAAAGGAGAGGGAGAAAATAGATTTCAAACAGTGTTTATATAACATACACAAAGATTTCTATTTCTTCTCCCTAAACTCACTAAGGTGTTGTTATTTCAGTTCGCAGAGGAAAATAGATGTCAGTATCTAATACCCTTTGAAAGCAATTCCCCACTGCTCATGACTGTAGCTTTTTCTCCCACTCTCCCCAAAATTCCCATTTTTCTCTTCTAGATAGATATTATCTTTTTCCTCTCCTGCCCTGACTACCTGTCCTTATATACTTGGTTAATATTCTTTGTAGATTTCTCAAATTTTTCCTGAATACCATTAATCTCTTAGGCCTTTCACAGACCACTTTATCTGATTATTTAATTTTAATGTACTCATAACTCCATTAAATTAGTTATTTTGCATAGTAAGGATATTAAATTTTATTCTGAGTTATAACATCATTGATTATATTTTACTCCATTTCAGCTGAGATGGAATTTTAATCATGCTAATATCCATTTTTATACAGAGAGGAGTATATTTATATTTATATATGCATATGAACAAAGTGAGGTATTCTGACCATTCTGTTCTTCAGCTGGAACACAAGGTTTAGCTTTCTCTCCAAATTGTTTGAACTTAAGGGTTTTGGTTTCCATGGAAACATATGACAGTCTGTTTGAGCATCAAATATTTTCCTTGTTGTAGAAGTTAGCTCAGCAAAATGTACAGTGGCCCTAGATAAAGTGAAAATCCAGTCTACTGAAGCACATATTTTAATGGGAAGGATTGCTTATTTTTCCTCAGTAAACGGCTCTGCAATAACGTTGCCTTTAGAGTAAAGGAGAAAGTTTTAAGTAATCATGTAGTCTGTGCTACAGACTATTGTCTATAGTCACAAACAGAAAAACAAACCCCATAATTTTCAGTTGCTATCTTACCTTAGATGTGTTATCATCAACATGATCAAATCTGAATTTCTGTCAAAAAAAGAAGAGGAAAGCAAGTTAACCATTTTAGTCATAATGCATTATTATAATTTCAGAAGTGTCTCAAAGAATGGATGATAGTATTTCTTTGTAATTCATTAAATATTTATTGCATTCTGAGCTCCAATTCAAAGTTCCTGTCTCCCATAAAGTTGGATAGGCACATTCCCCCCAGCAAAACCAAGATTTTTTTTTCATCCAAGTTCTCTATCTCTCTCTTGCAAACTACATCTACAACTCAGTTAACAAAAGGGGCAAGTCAACCTAAAACAGCATTAGCCACTGGATATGACATTGCATTCCTTCCAGATAAAATTCCCACTGAAGTCAAGAAGTAATTCTTTACTCCATAGAAGTCCATATTGCCACCTAATGAAATGCAAACTCCCAGAAAATGCAGTCACCTCAAATATATTTCTACTTTATCAGGAAGTGCTTTATCTCCAACAGCAGGTGTAAATGACAAACTATGATCCAAGACAGTGGGTACTGTGTTAGTTACAGGTACTCGTTAGGAAATATTAGAGTCAATTTATTTTTAAGTTAATGTTTTACACAAGTATAAAATTATATCGACTGATAGAGTGCAAGAAAACTCCCTGAGTATTTTGGCTAACTAGTCCAGCACCCTCAGTAGCTGCCAGTTATCTTGTCTAGATCTAAAAGTAGAATATTTGCAAAGTCTTCTTCTCCCAATGGGGAACTCAACTTTTGTAGTTGTATAGGTTTCTATGTTTATATGCATATAGATAAACTAAATATCGTGTAATCAGTTTTAACACCAATTGTATTCACAGTGCTCTCTTCAAAAATGTTTCCACAAACTGACATTTAAAAAGTTTGAGGAACAGTAATATTTTAAAATATTGATATTTTAATTGCTTTTGAAGGGCCTTACTTTCTTAAGATACTTGTCAATACAGTTAAATCAATCCACAATCTGTGTAGCTACAGAGTTATATTACTGTCTCTGTAGAAAAATGCATGATTTGGAGATACTGTCTGTTCAATAACTAATAATGAAGTGGAGGAATGAGAAGACTCTGAGTTCTTACTAAAACTTCTTCTAATCTGAAATAGATATTTCAAATACATATATTCAGAGTATCCAAGAAAGCAGAAGAAATGACTGCCAAGAAATCTCAAGAGTTTTATTCAATATTCGAAGCTGTGAAGCTATACACTGCAATAAAAGGTAATAGTTCTAGGCAGGTATACTCTACTAAGTTTAACTTATTTTTTGAGGATGAATATGACTTTAAAAATTGCATGTACGCTTTGATATAAATTGAATTTAACAAAAAGCCAAGAGGTAGTTCTAGGACCTCTCTGATATTAAATATCTTGCTGGGTCTCTCCAGAGGGATCTTGAATAGAGAAGATAACATCTATTAGTTGTATAAGGGAGACTCATTCCAGCTACATTAGCCCAAGATGACCCAAACAAGAGACACTCAAATATCTCAGAGTCAGGCCTTTCTCTTAAATCTAAACTGTCTGTTTCTACTTAAGTCTATAATTCCATTACAGCAGGAAAATAATCAGAAAGTGGTTTTAAGATAGCTACAGATTCTGTAAGTAGTTAAGGGATTTGGTGTTTTGGTGGGGTTTTTTTGTGGTTTTTTTTTTTTTTCAGCTAGTATGTGCGAACAGGGGCTGCCATTGCTTAAAGCACTGATAGTACTGAAGATCAGAAGGAAATGCAGGGAAAGGCTGTTAATTACACAATCTGGTACAAGCTGCTGAAGCGGAGTTAGAAGCGTACCTCTAAAAGGAGAAATAATATATTTGACATAGAATACCTTGATAAAGTCTAATTTACATTTGAAAGCCAACTGAGTACTGCCAAAAGGATTATTTTTTACAGAAGAGAATAAACAAGAATGACATTAGAAGTATTAGAATTTTAAGCCATACAGAAAGAGTCATATCAGAGGAGGAATTACTTTTCACATAATTATTTTAATTTATTTCTAAGCCTACTCCAGCCACTGACTTGATACTATTGTGCAGCTATGTTTACTTTTTAACTCAAATTACCTTGTACTACCAATCCATGACTTAAAAAAAAAAAATAATCTTATTTTCACTGTGAGGTGGAGAGGTTATTTTCTGGGGGTCATTGTATTTTTATTAATCAGTGACTTACTGTCATATGTTGATGATATATGCTTCCTTTCCCCGCAAGACAATATGAGGTTCTCTTTGCATGTACATTGTACACTTAGTCATCGTCACCCAACTTGGTTCATCCCTTCCAATCCATAGCTCAGTCGACCAGTTCTTTTTGCTGATAAGATTTCTTTGACAAGTCCAACACCTAGTTTTGTGCATTTTTTCTAATATGTGCACACACCACTGGGTGTAGCCTTTCAGAGCTTTATTATGCGACTACCACACTGCTCCTTTTTTTAAGGAAATTGGATTATTTAGCTTTTGGTACCAAATGAAGATATGAGTTCTATTAATTGTCACAGTATGGATGTATCAATAAGAATCCTTAAAACAGAGAAAGAAATCTGTGTAGTTGATTACATAGTCTTGGCAAATCAAGTATACTTACTCTTAAAATAGTGTTAGGATGGAATTACAGAGGCAATGAGTAGCAAATTCCAGCTATTGGGAGGACATCTAACTGGATATTTCTCAATGGTGTGAACAGCTGTGGAAGTGATAATCATATATGACTAATATTTCTTCTGTTTATTGACAGGTTATGTTGTGATGTGGTGTGTTGTGCTATTACACTCAAAGGGCAGTAGGCAGGCAGGGTACAAACAAATAGAGGGAAGATACTCATGGCTCAAAGGAGAACTGCAACACCAGAGACGGAGAGGACTAAGAAGAGCAGGTAGAAAACAGACAGCTATGATACAAAAGGAGCAAAAGGAAAAAAAGACAACTTTTTTTAAGTATTGCATAATGTTTGATGCAACCCAGGAACCCACTGAGAGTTGCTTGCTTGAAAGTAAACTCAGGGAAAGAGTCCACCCTGAAAGACTGCTGGAGAGAGGAGACATTTGCTTGCATACTTCTGACTTCTATTCTACCTTACTAGATACACTGAGTTTTCTCCATCTAAATTAATTTGTTTTGAAGATAAAGTGCCAATAAAACACAGCTCTTAAAATTCAAAGAATGTTGATATTTTGATATGTCCTGTTTTGAAATAAATGTGCAGGTTGTTGTATCTTAGCCCTCTAACCAGCTCAAGGTCTTGTCTCAACATTTCCCTAGCATGATCAGTACATGTCCAAGAAAAATGTGCATGCAGAGATGAAATGATTAATAGATATTGACAGATTACATGCTGAAAATCAAAACTCATAATCTTGTAGCTGGTGAATACCTCTTCTGGCGGTTGTTTAGCCTGAAACACCTCAATACTCTCCTGCTTGCTGGAGTGACAATCTCAGTTCAAGCTGAGCTCCTGACTGGAAAGGCCAGAGTCTTCTGATTGGTGATAGAAAATGTTCATACTGTTATTTTTGCTTAGAACGTGCTATTTCTAATGCCTTCTCTGCTGCTTCTTGTGAGATATCCCTAGTCTGTTGAACTAGAGTATTCTGCAGCAAGTGTATCTTAATTCTTTTAACTTACATTTTCTCTATATACATTCAGAGAATTTAGATTTTAATTTCAGTAGGTGCAAAAAATATCAATAAAATCATAAGCTTATAAGGAGGATCAACAGAACAATTTGTAAAGCTTTCAACTCCTACATAAGTCTAACTCCATTTTAATTAAAATGCCTTTAAACTGAAAAGATTATTTTGAGTTGAATGAAATGTTACATTTAAATGTTTTAATTTGCTAAATGCTAAAAAAAATCTCTTTTTGTCAGTTTATCGGCAACCAAATAGGTAAAAAAAACCCCCATGTATCAACAGCATCTTTATGCTACAGGGATTACATCCTGTATAAGTGTCTGCCTCAGGGTTGTTTTTTTTTTCTTTCATTATGACTGAAATATAGCAGCAAGTGATGCATCACATTTTGAGGAAAACTTTTTGTGATGATCGTCCTACACTCTAACCTCAACAACTACTCACTTTTTAAAACACTCTTATCCCATTTATTTTTGTCTTTAATTATGCACATGCTAGCATATTACAAATTTGTAGCTATTTATGAGTTATTCTTATATCTGTTTAGTTAATAAATCTGTTGCCTTCCACAAACTCCCTTCTTATGAGTATTTCCCACAGCATTCTCCTAGAGAAGCTGGCGGCTCATGGCTTGGACAGGTATATCCTGCGATGGGTTAAAAACTGTCTGGATGGCCGAGCCCAGAGAGTTGTGGTGAATGGAATTAAATTCAGTTGGCGGCCAGTCACAAGCAGTGTTCCCCAGGGCTCAATGCTGGGGCCAGTTCTGTTTAATATCTTTATCAACGATCTGGATGAGGGGATTGAGTGCTCCGTCAGTAAGTTTACAGATGACACCAAACTGGGCAGAAATGTCAATCTGCTCGAGGGTAGTAAGGCTTTGTAGAGGGATCTGGACAGGCTGAATCAATGGGCCAAGGTGAACTCTATGAGGTTCAACAAGGCCAAGTGCCGGGTCCTGCACTTGAGTCACAACAACCCTGTGTAATGCTACAGGCTTGGGGATGAGTGGCTGGAAAGTTGCCCAATTGGAAGGGACCTGGGGGTGCTGGTAGACAGCCTGCTGAACATGAACCAGCAATGTGCCCAGGTGGCCAAAAAGGCCAACAGCATCCTGGCTTGTATCAGGGACAATGTGGCCAGCAGCGGTAGGGAAGTGATTGTGGCCCTGTACTCGGCACTGGTGAGGCCACACCTCAAATACTGTGTGCAGTTTTGGGCCCCTCAGTACAAGAAGGATGTTGAGTTGCTGGAGCGCATCCAGGGAAGGGCAGCGAAGCTGGTGAGGGATCTAGAGGTCAAGTCTTATGAGGAGCAGCTGAGGGAACTGAGATTGTTTAGTCTGGAGAAGGGGAGGCTGAGGGGAGACCTCATTGCTTTCTACAGATACCTGAAAGGAGATTGTAAGGAGGTGGGTGTCTCTTCTCCCAAACAACTTGTGATAGGACAAGAAGAAATGGACTTAAGTTGTGGCAGGAGAGGTTTAAGTTGGATATTAGGAAACACTTCTTTACTGAAAGAGTGGTCAGGCATTGGAACAGGGTGCTCAAGGAAATGGTGAAGTCACCATCCCTGGAGGTGTTCAAACAATGTGTAGATGTAGTACTTCAGGACATGGTTTAGTAGGCATGGTGGTGTTAGGTTGATGGTTGGACTTGGTGGTCTTGGAGGTCTCTTCCAACCTTAAAACTCTATGATTCTATGTTTTCTGCAAAATCTGAACTAAAAAAAAAAATGATCCTATTCTGTTTCTTAATAGAAAGACTTTTAGGGAGAAAATATTGCTTTCTTATTCTTCTTTCTCTCCACCCTCCAATAACCTGCCTTAGACTCATTGCATTAGCATATATTCTAATAGTTCAGATTTTATTGATTTTTTTTCCTCACTATGTGAACACAACAAAATATTACTGAAAGGAAGAGAGGAAGAGAAAATAGTATTTTTGTGCAATTTAATTTTTAAAACATATTTTCATATTCCCTTTATCCTAGTATGTTGATTATTTTTTCTAGATTAAATTTCATTCTGGTTTTGCTGTACTTTTAACCTTGCTGATTTTTTTTTTTTGCATCTGCTATCCAGTAATTGGCATCTTTCCCGTATTAGAGTAACATTGATGTATAGTTGTCATCATTATGGCCATTATATATATACATTATACATGCTAAAGGTCCTAATCAGGAAAGAAATGCTGAGTATAGCTCTTTTTGTTTGATTTAACCCATCTCAAAATATCACAGAAAAGAGCACTACACCAGATCATTAAAACTTCTTAACTGGTAGATGACAGCCAGCAATGATAAACAAGGAATCCTCACATCGTAGAGAAATCTCTGTTTGATCCAGTGTTATATTTATCATGACTTGGAAAAAACATGAAATGGTGATGAAAAGCTGCAGAAAATCATAAACCTTGACAGCTTGGTTAATAAATGATAGGTTAGTTCAGAAATTATTCTGAACTGATCATTAAAATAAATTTGTGTTAATAATGTGTGCTTTAAGACAGCAAAGTTTTCTTTCATCAAAGTTGAAAGGTCATACATAGGAAAAAAAATCTGTAAGTGCACTTTTAAGATGGTAAACCATACTGTGAATGTACAGATTCGGAAAAGGACTTAGGGATGATAGTAAACACTGAAAGGGAATTACTTGTTGTTTGATATTAAGTCAAATTTTAAAGGAAATATTTAATGAACATTAAGAAAGAGGTCTTTTTTTTTTTGCTTTTAATACGCAATTTTCCTGAAAGTTCCTTATTAAAAAATCTTAAAGCACAATTACTAGAAATAAGTCTGGAAAAAAACCCTAACTTCTTAAATATGCAGCCTTTATGTAATATTTCTGGGACAGTTAATGCAAGTCTCTTTGTGGTAGTTCTTTGGGATCTTCAAATATCAGGGTACTGTTAAGAAAACAGCTATATTGTAGTTTTCTGTATGTGGACTCTTGTTCAGGTTACTAATAAAAACCTGTGTCCCTGTTTGCTCAGTCTATACCAAATAATGCTGCTGTTGTTACTTTTACATGACTTCATTATGTACAAGGCTCCTTGATATTCACTTACTAGTACATACCTGTGCTCTTTATTGAGATGCTTTGTTCTAATATGAAAACGATAGGAAATACAAGGCTTGACCATCAGATCAGATGGACTGAAATCCACTATTTCCCTGGCTATATACTTAGGGTAGGTTTAAATAGGACAATCACCTGTAACATGTGGTGTGATCAAATCAGTTCCAGTGACACAAGAACTAAATCCCAATTCCTGAAGTAGTCCTGGGTAAATTAAGTTATTTACAGTAGCAGTTCAATTTACAGGGCTATGTTCAACTTCATAATCTGTGTTCCTAGATGTGAACTGACAGTTGTAAGAATGAATTTCAGATTTCTACTACTGACATGGGCAAAGGATATTCAGAGGTCATTTACTTTTAGAATATTATGCTTTACAGAGTCATGAATAAATATGAACAAATGCAGAGACGATGGAAATATTTTGCCTGGCTTTATAAATTAGGTAAACAAATCTTGAGGAGTACAGGTTTCTCTGATATTTCTCAGTCTGTGCTGCCTGTATTCTTATTAAACAATCAGTGGGAAACAGATGGAGTCTGAAAAATGGCTCATCTTCTGTGAGTATGAATATTTGAGCATAACTTTTTTTTTTCTTAAACTGAAGAATGTACATAGTAGCATATTTTTTAACCACCACAGGTCAATCAACATAAGTATTTATTCACTCTCAAGGAAAATGAGTTATAAGCATTGCTACCACCCTTTCTGAATCTCTTAACAAAAAAAAAAGGAAAACTAAGGGACCAGAGTCAATAACATTTGACTTAATATTCCCAGTCTCAGTCATTCCATATCGAAATCTAACAATATAATAAGATTTTCTTAATTCTTTAGAAGAACAGTTCTTTGAGAAATTTGACAAAATAGAAACTTATTTACCTAGAAAACTTCACATAGAGTAAAACTATTAACTTGAAGAAGAGCTTTGATTTAACTAATTCACTTTTAATGAAAACGATTTTGTGCAGATTTTCTTCCCATGACTTAATAATCATATCATCGGAAGCAGGAGTGGCATTGTTAACAATCTATGTTTCTGTATTTTTGTATTTTAAAGGTACAATTATTGGAAGGAAGTGTTGTGAAGGGCAGGGAAAAGGTATGTAATTGTAACAATTTTGTCTTTTCTGTTGTCTTCTATTAATTTCTTCTTTTCTACATGGCTCTACAATGTGTTACTCAAGAC
>JAAGAY010143081.1:0-39122 GCA_011801015.1 Ardeotis arabs | reverse complement strand
AAAAAAAAAAAAAAAAAAGCAGAGAAGGATTTATTTCCTTTCTAGTTCAAGACTGACAAGGACAAGGCTTAATCTAGGACAGGCATGCTTGAAATCCTTGTGCTCTAGAGATAATTTATAGGGCACATTTTTGCCACATAGGTATAAGCTACCTCAGACTCGGATTGCACTGGCAGCAGTTATGATTAAGCGGAATCACGGATGTAAATCAGGAGTGGCCCTGGGAAGCTTCCTGGCATTGTGCTCTTGTCGCGGTGATCACTGGTCCAGATCAACAGCATCTCCATAAACCTGCGTGGCATTGCATCGGCGCTGGAGATCGGACTGGTATAAATCTGGAGAGGCACTTGATTGCGATATTAATTTTGGGGGGGGGGCAAATAAGGAAGAGATGCTCCTGGGTCCTTCAGGGTGAGCTGTGATGGAAAGTTCATCTTGGCCACTTCGTCCTTCCTTAGTCAAGAGCAACGTTTCAAAATAGAGGGAGGCAGATTCAGACTGGATATAAGGAACATTTTTTTTTACCCTGAGGGTGGTAGAACACTGGCCCAGGTTGCCCAGAGAGGTGGTGGATGCCCCATCCCTGGAAACATTCCAGGCCAGGTTGGACGGGGCTCTGAGCACCCTGATCTGGTTGGAGATGTCCCTGCTCCTGGCAGGGGGGGTTGGACTGGGTGGGCTTTGAAGGTCCCTTCCCACCCAAACCAGTCTGTGATTCTGTGATTCTATGAATCACATCTGACCTGGGATGGGATGCTTTGGATGCAGACGTTGTTCGCTGGCCCCCTCCCGCCCCAGCAGCTCCCAGCACGGGTGAAAGCAGTATTGATTAGCCTGCGTTATGATTTCTAAGTAATTCTCGGCAGCCGACAGCTTTGTTAATAGTCAAGAGGTGGATAACATGGGAGCTGTCTTGACTGGAGATGGGAGCTGCCCATGCCAGAAACCAGCACCGCTCTCTGCCTGCTGCTCGGCCCCGCGCCAATCGCCACTCGGAGGGGGCTGCAGGTGGGGTTTGTGAGGAAAGACATGAAAAAGCTCATGTTCTGGGCTCAAAAATGAAAGGGTTTGGGGTCTGCAAGGTGCTCAGCATCCCAGCACTCCCTCCCGCATCAGTGGCGGGGCTTCCTTGCATCTCTTCAATTTGCTGGAGTTGTAAAAGAGCCAAAAATTGGGATAAAAGTAGGTGGGAACCGCTTGCGTTGACTCCAGTGGGAATTGCGTCCACGTGCACCTGCATTGAGTGTGGTGCACTCAATGGAGAGCATCCCTGGGAGACCTCAGGCATTCCTGTGGGAGTGACGAAGGAGAGGAATGCGCTATGATGGGTTGGGTACCATCTCTCTGTCCAGCCCCCGGGCTCTCTAAAGTCCCTGGGCCCCAGCTTCGTGATGGGGCCACTGGCTGGTGCCCTCTTAAAGCCCATGGCAAAAACCAAATGCCAGTGCACACTACACCAAAAAAAAAAATTTAAAAAGGCAGATTGCACCTTTAGACCAATTTCCTGTTAATCGGTCATTAAAATACCAGCCAGAGGACAAAAATAGAGGGGTCCATTCTTCATCCAGACAGTGGGGACATCAACTGGAGTGTGTTGGCTGAAACAGGGTCTTTGTCCGAGGCGGAGCGCTGACCCCTGCTCCCTCCCCGCTCCCGGCCGGGGGATGCTGAGCAGGGAGCAGAGCAAACGCCGCCGCTGCCTTCCCAATCCGCCCCCCAGCTCCATCGCAGGCGAGCGTGTAGGGGGAGGGAAAACAAGGCTCAGCCCTCACTCAATTTGCTCATTCCTCTTGCAAAGCTCCTTTTATGTTTTTTTTCTCCTGTTAATGACATATCTCTTCAATTGGCCCTAATTTCAGCAAACGCCTTTATTCTCTGGGCGCAAAGAGGATTTTGTGGCTGACGGGCTTTCCAAGTGACTGGGTCTCCTCCCTGCTCTGCCAGATGTGAATTTGGACTGGGAAGAGCACCTACCCCAGTCCTTGCCCCCACCCAGGTCTCCCAGGGGGAACGCACGGTGGGGGATGCGTCCTGTGTGGGCATGCAGCTGAGCTGGAGAGGTTCTCCAGGCACTTTGTCAGCTGGCAGAGATGCCACCGGAGTCGGCACAGTGCTGCAAATCAGGCTTGCCTTTCGCAGTATATCCATATGGAATGAGGTTTATTTACGAGAGGGAAGGAGCCCATAAAGAAGAGTTACGGTGTCCAAGAGGAGCTGATTTATCGCACGGCAAACTTCGGGCTGTAACTCAGAGCCAGGAACGACAGCCCCTGACAGGTGGCCGTGAATAAATCCCAAAGTTTTCCTGCCTTTGGTAGCCAGTAGCCAAACACTTCGGCAGGTTGGAGAACCCTCCACCTGCTTTTTAATAGTCAAGAGGTGGGGAGGAGAGCGGGAGAGACCTGCCATGTTTCGGCACAAAATGTTGGGCTTTTTTGGTTTTTTTTTTAACATTTCTCTTGCAACCGGTGAATCCTGAGCATTGCCAAGGGCAGTCCTCCTGGCAATATGGTTTCCATCACAACCACCCGTGCATGAAATGCTTCATTAGGTCCCCACACCAGTGTCCCTGGTCACACGGGTGTCACCCTCCTCCAGTTTGCTGACCTGTTTCCAACAAGTTGTGCTGGAAGGGTACAAATCACACAGATTCGGGGTGCGGAGCTCGCCGTTCAGCAGCCGGCGATGCCCACACAGGTCGTTTGCACGGCATTGTCAGGGCGAGTTGAGGTAACGCTGCTCGAGCATCGCCGGTCCTTCCATGCTGGGCAGTCACTCCGCGCTTGCCCAGTGTATCCCAGGCTCAGCAGGGCAGGGATGATGCTTCCCAGGCGAGTCCCTTTTTGCTGCTTGTGCCCTAAATCACACACAATCTCCTGCCCAGGGAGGAATCGGACCCTCTTGTGTCTCAGGGGATGGGTACACAGGAGGGAGAATGTTCCTGACTCCAATCATGCCACTCCAAGTGCCCATAAACCACTCTGAGCTCTCAGCCGAACGCGCTGTCAGCCTTTCCGAGAGCCCGCGTGCGACGAGAAGTTTAATTGCCAGCGTTGTAAAGCTGAGGCCGGGCACAAACGCCCAGTGCTGATGCTTTTCAGCTCATCGTATCAACAGATTTATCTGCCTGTAAACCCTGCCGTAGCAGAGATGAGGGGTTTTGTGGGCGTGTAAAGCAGAATTCACAGTGACTCCGCACATCCCAGGTGTCCGAGCAGCTTGACCTCCTCTCTCGTCCTCTACTTCTGGCTCCACACATCCCTAATGGCACAGCCATCCTCCAAAAGTCAGGGTTAGCATCACCAAAGAGCCAAATTATTTCTGGTTCATCCCAGCCCAGCGATGCAGAGCACGCCCCAGCCCCAGCAGCAAACGGCTCCGGCTCTCGGTGCTTCCGCAGGGCTCCCTCCACCTCAGAAGCGAACGACTAATTAACTCCTGTACACAGCTGTAATTGCACAGCTTGCTAGCTTCGTTCGCTGGATCGCTTTGGATGTGATTAATTTTTGGCTTGTGAAAGGTGAAGGCGCGCACGGCCCCGGTCGCTGCGGCCCCCTCGGTACGTCAGCTCTGCGCTCCACTGCCTGCCAGGGACCGCGTTCGTTAGAGGTGAAAGTACGGTTTAATTTCTAAAACCACCCAGCCGTGGCTGCAGCGTATGAATTAGGCTGATAATGAAATACCCACGCAGAATATTGGATGAAGAGGAGAGCTGCTGATCAGCACCCGCCGGCGGCTTGAGCTTGAGCTTGATCTAATTGTTCCCGAATTTCTGAAGAACCATTTTGCGAAGTTTGCGGAGGGGAAGATCCTTGATTCTTGGCAAACACAATGCTCTTTAGCTCCGATTCGCGTTACGATTCTCGCTGCCGAAAGAGCCCATTCATTTCGGTGAGCAAACAAGAGCTGGGAGTACAAGGGACGCTGGGCTGATAGCCTGCAAATAATGTTTTCCGTTTGCTGAGTCTTTCCAGCTTAGAATGGCATTAAAAAGGGGAAAAAAAAAAAAAAAAGCAGCATTTTTCAAAACTTCACTTCTCAATTTATTGCATGGCATCCTGCAGCAAAGAGCAGAATGAAATAGGCCCTTGTTATCTCTCCCCCCTCAAAAGAGACAAGCTGTACGGGAAAAATAGATAATTTCTATCTGCTTTTTTTATGTGCTTCATAAAACGCATTGTGCAAGCATGTAAAGTATATGTGGCCTGTATAAATATGGTTAAAGACATCATTTTAAAAATGGCCCGCTGGAATTACTCGGAAAAGCATGGGAAGCTCCACAGAAGCATCGCCCGGGGCTGGTGGGTCCCTTCCGCCAAGGGGGT
This sequence comes from Ardeotis arabs, assembly GCA_011801015.1. Lineage (NCBI taxonomy): Eukaryota > Metazoa > Chordata > Aves > Otidiformes > Otididae > Ardeotis > Ardeotis arabs. The sequence continues at coordinate 34,797 of JAAGAY010143081.1, read as the reverse complement.
GGTCAGCCCTGCACCCAACCCGCACCCATCCCGTGCCCGGGGCGAGCCCCAGCCCGGCCGTATCCTGCCACTTCTCCTTTTCTTTCCCTCTTCCACGACCTCGGCTGCACGCGGCTCATTGCCATGCAGCTCCAGGTATGGCGGCAGCGCGGCAAACAAGCTAGTGAAAACTGTTTTATCTATCGATCCATCCGCCCCGCCAGCAAGCCGGCAGCCACTCCATCACCGAGCCGAGCCGCGCGGGCTGCTTGGCCACTCCAGCTCCTCAATCCTTTTTTTTTTTTTTTGAGCAAAAAATAAAGAGGTGGGGACATGAACCTCCCATGCATCTCTCGCTCCTCACATCCCTCGCATCCCATTCGCTTTGCGCTGGTGCTGGTCAGAGATGTGCTTTGAGATTTTCCTCTGGGATTTCTGCACAGAAACAGCCGATGGCCGGTGGGGAATGGTCTGCTCCTCTTCTGTTTCCTGGACCAGCTGCCTCCATCCCTGGGGAAGGAGCCCCTGCCCACCACAGCACCCGCAGAAACCTCTCCTCCATCCCCCTGCACCCCTCCCAGGGGGCAGGAGCCACCCTCCGTCCCCCCTCCAGCGATCCCAGTGAGTCTTTTTCCCTGGGAGATTTCCAGGGACGTTGTTCTAAATTACGATATGCGAATAAGAAAGTGGAAGAAAAAGTCTTTTTCGAGCCAAAGTCGAACGGAGAAAATATTGCGTTATGCGAAAGCGATAAGGAGAAGAGCTGTTTATTCCCTCGATGGCACGAGGCCCGCCTTTGAAGCAGATAAATCTTCACTGGTAATACAGTACTTAAACCAGAACTGACACCTTTTTATATCAATTGCTGAGAATTGCCTTTGTGCGGCTCTGATATAAAGGCTGCCTCGGCCGTAGCTTGCATACCAATTTCTCTCCAACCTGTTGGTTAACCCGCCCCGCACCGAGCCCCGGCGCCTCCAGCCTGGGCGCTGTGGGACTCAAACACCCCAGGAAACCTTGGCTTTTGTCCCTTATTCTGCCCCAAAACACCCAACTGAATTTTAGGGGAGTGTTTCACCTCTTTGGGCGCTGGTTTTCCCTCTGGAGTTGTGTTTTGAACCCCCTAGGCACCATGCAAGCATCTGAGCAAGGACGATGGAGAAGCAATGGTGAAGCGATGGAAAGTGTGTTTATACAGAATCACAGAAGGGTTTGGGTGGGAAGGGACTGTTAGAGCCCACCCAGTCCAACCCCCCTGCAAGGAGCAGGGACATCTCCAACCAGATCAGGTTGCTCAGAGCCCCAGCCAACCTGGCCTGGGATGTTTCCAGGGATGGGGCATCCACCACCTCTCTGGGCAACCTGGGCCAGTGCTCCACCAACCTGTTCCAGTGTTCCACCAGCGTTCCACCATATAGGTAGATATAGGATCCCCACGAGCCCCCAGCCCCGCTGCACCCACCTTGAGCTGGCCCCAGCCCTGCCGTGGCCAAAGAATCCTTGCTGGGAACACTGTCATGTTGTCCCTGGGGATGGGTGGCTGCAGGAGAGCGGCAGCCCGAGAAGGTGAATCCTGAAAGGATGGAGAATCCGTAAGGATTTGAAGGTCAAAACTCAACCAAGTCGTCACAAGCATGGCACTGATGTACGATGCAAAAGCTTTTCCAGAAATAATAATAATAAAAAATAAAAAAATAAATAATAAATTTTAAGAAGCCATGGCAGCCACTTGCGGAGCAGCCGGCACCAGGAGCTCTGCCGCGCGCATCCCAGCTGTGGCAGCCAGCGGGTCGCATCCTGCTCTCCCTTTTCCCAGCTTTAAGACACTCGCTGGAGCATCTCCGAATTTGCACCCAGAAGGAGCAGCGTGGAGCCCGGGACGTTTTCACAGCCACCCTGCCCCTCCACAGCTTGCTTGCTTATGCAGCTGCTATCACTGCAGAATGATCATAAAGCATCACACAGCAGAGACACGTTTAATTTCGATGATTACACCAACTATTACACACACAATTCTAAGTGCTACACGCTCCTGAGAGAACAAATCCCCTCCAAAATCATATAATGGCTGAGAAATCCTGCGACGTACCGCAATCCCCAGCATAATAAATAGGGTAGTTAAAAGTGCTTAATGCTGCTAAATACCTGATTTCATTCCGATCAGGGACGCGGTTTAGTTCGAGCAGAAGAGAGATGGTCTGGAACTTCACAAGGCTGTTACTGTCAACCGGGCACATGGTGGAAAGAGATGAATTTTGGAGAGCTGGGGAAAAAAAAAACCAAACCAAACAGATCAGGCGGAGAGGAGCCTTCTCCATCCCTCTGCTCCCTACGGAGAGCGAAGCCGGGGAGGGATTTGGCGGCTCTGCCCTCCCGCAGACGTCTGTCAATGCTCTGCAGCATCAGCCTCCATCTCCCCAGATGTGGGGCTCTGCCACAGCTGGACCTGCAGCCGCTGCTCCCTGCGGGGCTGCTGCCACGTCGGGGCTCTCCTGGGATCGCCATCAAGCGAAGGGCAGACACAATATGTGGTGTTTTCTTAATAAACAGCATAATTTGGGTTTGAAGGCTGCTTATTGTAATTTTGGTATTATTTTTGACGAAAATGTCAAAAATAATACCAAAATTATACCTGTGCCTGACACCACTCACCTGAAGATCTCTAGAAGGAATGATAATTAAATATTTGTAAAATCTGAGCCAAACATTCTTTGCTCTCCTCTATACATGAGCCCAAGACGGAGAGCAGAGGGGTCCTGAATGCTAAGAGCACCAGGGGAAGCGAAGCTGTTCTCAGTATGCGAGAACTCGGTGCATTTTATTGATTTTCCACCCCTGAGCCTGCGCCGCCGCGCGTTCCCCGCCAGCCCCGCTTGCGTTCACCACGCGCGCAGCCAGCAGCATCCCCTGCCCAGCACACGCAGTGGTCAAGGCGGAGGGAGGGACCGACCCATTAACGCTTCTCCGTGATTAACGGCCACACTGGTAATTAGTTGAAGGAGGTCAGAGCTCGGACCGTCGCTGGAGTCGTTTCCGATGAGCCTGGCAGTTCACTTCCTCGTAAAACCCTGACGGGGTACAAGCGCGGTGCGGATGAGCTGACCTATGCCTCTGTGGGTTTCCCAGGTGAAGGCAGTGCCAGACTGACCAGATCTGATTATTCCAGCTAATATTTTCCCCACTCTCTGTTAGTTATGATAATAGTGTTAATTATTGCTGATTAGAATCAGATTTATGAAGCTGGCCAGGAGGACGAGGGTCACCTGCACTGAGCCCAGCCCTTACTGGGGGCTCGTGGCCGCTTTCCAGAGCTTTTCCGTCCCTTCCCTGTGTGGCCTTGGCCAAATCCTTCCCCTCTGGCTCTGTTCTCACTGTCCATTTCCCAGCTTTCCAGGCGCGAGCCGAGCACGTGGGCGCCCGATGGCCACCGCATGCCCTCCCTTGATGCCTTGGGAAGATGCTGTCGCGTAAAGAATGGCGAGAACTGAGCTGGAAGGACTCAAAATGGTGCAAAATAGTTGAAAACACATGGTAGCAAATCCCTGCTCAGACAGAAAAAGCAGAAAGGGAATAAATTGGCGTAATACTAAAGCGACCATCACGATGCCGCCACAGAGCTGAGGATGCTCTTGTTGCCGTGCGCCCTGCCTCAGATTTAGGGGCTGTCAGAGGACGGAGGCCCGCCAGCATCATCCGCAGGGACAAAGGACATATGCTGCTAAATAAAGTCACTATTATCCCCACGAAAAAGGAGGGAGGGATGGGTGTCCGGGGAGAGGCAAGGAGAGGAAGAGAGATCGAACAGGTAGTAAATTTTCAGAATTGCCCCCAAAAAGCGTATCTAGTGAGTAAATCCATAGAGTGGCTGTCTGTCTACGTGTAATGTATTCCTTATTAATAATGTAGCCATGATAGAGCCTGTTATTGATCTTCAATGTATAAATCTAACCTCCCCATGAATAAAAAATGTAATAAGATCTTGGAAATAGACTAAATAATAGCACACGAACCCTCAATGACAGGGACAAATTGCAGCGCTGGGAGAACTGCTAATGGACGGCGGCCGGTGCCGCTTGCCCGGGAGCCAGCGAGCGACAGCCACGCGTTGGGCGATGACGCCAGCGTGGAACATCTCGGCTGTCCCCGAGCACTGGCCGGCAGCGGGATGGGGACAGGGCTTGGAGGGTGGTCCTTGCTCAGCTCGTGGGAAACCAGAGCGGGGGCTCGAGAGGATCCTTAAAAAAAAAAAAAGGATCTTGTTAGCAACCCCCTTCCTGGCTTTTTTCACTTCCATCCTTCTCGTGGGAGTCGCCCCAGTGCCGGTAACGGTCCCTTTAGGTGCTTGTTAGTGATGCTCCGGCATCAGCGAGCGCAGGTACAGGGTTTGGCGCGTGCTCTGCGCTCGCTCCAGCATCTGCCTCCCTCCCCTCCTGCTATTTTAACACCCGACAGAAAAATCCAGCCCAAGCCACCACACATCTCCTGGTTTTATGTTCAAGCCATAAAGGGGCTGAAGCCATATACTGGTCTGCATGCGCTCAAAACTTCACCGTATCGGGGAAAATAATCTGTTTGTGTCCTCAGCCCTGCAGCACGAGGAACTCCTCGAACAGAAATGTCGTTCCTCCTCCCGTTTGTCCCAAACACCTGGAAAGCTTCACCCAGTTTACCCTTTGCAGCTGCAGAACTGGGATAATGGGTTTTGCCGAGCCTGTAAAGAGCACGGAGGGATCTCGTAATAGGTCTCTCTTGGGATGATACACAACATGATTGCTATTCACATGTCACTGAGAAACTTTTTCACGGTGCTTGCTTTTACTTAGGGAAATAACCCCTTTCAGTGTTTAACTTTGCTCAGAAAGAATCCCATCCCCAGAAACACTGGCTGTGCAACTTGCTTAATAGCAGCTGTCAGCGCAGCCGGGCGTCCTCCGCAGCAGAGAGAGGGGATGCAATAACAACAACATCAATAATATCTGCCTCTGACAGAGCGCTGCTTTTGTCAGTGGATTTCAAAATATTTTAAAAGACGACCTCACTTACAGGATGGAAAGAGCAACGCTCGTCAGGATGAGCCGGGGAGCTTTGCCCCTGGGACCCCCCATCGCTGGGTGCGTGGGGATCCCCGCTTTCACCCCGAGCACCCGCAGCCGGGATGCAGAGAGGACCAGGCGAATCCTGGCCCAGAGCGCTCACGCTGACAGATTATTCCCGTTAATATGAAGACAATTACAGTGGATAACACGGGGAGTGCAGCTCATTAGCCGGCTGGCAGGGTTGCAGCGCTCGCTGGGGACCCGGGTGCATTAACAGGGATATTACCAGCACGCTGTCGTATAACTCGCCCCGCCGCGTTAACCGTGGGCCAGCCCAACCATGCGGCGGTTTCCTCCCTTTCCCCTTCCATCCAATGCACATCCCCAGGCCAGTGACCCGCGGACAGAGGTGATGAGCGACAGGACACAGCCCCAGCCATCCCCGAGGCCTGGAGACGCACTTCAGACAGGGAGAGGATGAGAAATTGGGATGACGATGGCGATTTGGAAAGAGTCCTGGGATGGGGAGGCAAGGTGAGAGGGGAATGGTGACACAGGGGTCAGGGGACACCGATCTTCCTCCCGTCTCTCCCTGGACATTGGCACAGGAGAGCAATGTGCACGGCGGAATTTAGAGAATATTTATCACCATCTCGCCTGCGCTGCGGCGATGACCATGGCTATAAAGCGGCTCGCACGGCTGCAGCTCAAATCCGTTCATTCACCGTGCTGCCGTGTCAGGCAACTTTGGGCTACGGCCACGTCAAACCCCATCGATGGGTCCATCTGCTTCAGGCGTGAGAAATCCAGAAGCTGCAGGAAAACTGGTTTTGGCCCATGGCAGGTGCAGAGGTACCTGCCGCACAGCTCCGGTGGGTCTGAGCGTCCCTGAGCGGAGCTGGGGGCTGCGGGAGCAGCGAGAGCTGTGGGACGGGACCCAGGCTGAGATTCCCAGCTCTGATCCAGAGGCGAGTTTCACCCCCTTCACACCTTTCCCGCAATTTTGCGGGGGCTGTGGGACCAAAGCCCTGTTCAACAGCCACCGCTCTCCATCCCAGCAGGATCTGGCCACGCTTCAGCGCCGGGTGATGGGTCTCACCGCACAACGCCTGCTGCAAAGCACGTTGGGATCCTTTGGGATGAATCGCAGGATATAAACATGACGGATGGTGATGGCCAATGCATTTGGGTCCAGTCAGTGCAGGACAACGGTGCACGTGCAATTGCCAAGCGAGCTGCAGGAGCATGCCTCTCCATAGCAGTAGGGGGCGGGTATTAGCTGAGAGACCCTCTGGATGGTGATATTGGGTCTGGAACGTTACCTGCTCGGTGCTAAAAACGCCTGAAGTAGGTATCGTTCCCGCACAGATGGCCCTGGCTGGGCTGGCCTTGCCGTAGCATCTCCAGCAGTTGCTATAGCAGCGCGGGGGAGAGCCGGAGATGCCTCGAGTGCGGTACAATGAAGGACGGGATGAAGAGGGGGGGATCTTTGCAAAACAGAGAGCTGCCAGCTCCAATAAATAATAAAACCAAGCAAGAGCCTGTGTTAGAGGAAAGCACAAAGCTGGTGGAAGGTGGAGAGGGAGCAATAAGAACAGGAGACGCTGCGATCCCTGCGGGGGGGATTTTGGAGGGTCCTGGGCTCCCAACAGAAGAAAGCCAGCAAAAAATCCACATCAGAAAACAACAACTCCACAGCCAAAACCCAGGTCCTCCTTCCAAAATGGTAGCCACTACCTGCTGATGCACCTCTGTGGTGCCACCCAAGACATCCCACATCCCATCACAGAAGATCTGTTGATCTGCCGTGGTTTGGCCGGCCACCCAGTCCCCGGGTACCGGGCACGGCAGCGCTGCCAGCTCCCCCCGCGCCGCAGTCAAGAGCGTTTGCTCAGCCCGGGGAGTGACAGCTCATTTCGCGGGACAGGTTGGCTTCACAATTGCTCGCTCAAGAGGAAACCTGATATGAAAGAATAGGCTGGGTTTTTTTTGGGGGGAGCAAACCAGCGTATTCTAATTCCATCTGTGCCTCGCACAGTGTATCTTTTTTGCTCCCTCTCTTTTCTTTTCTTCCTCATCTTTATTCCCATTTTCCAGCACTCTCAAAGTCATGGCGGCATGGGAAAGAGCCTGCCCCATAAGACTTGGAGAAAAACCTTTTCACACGCAGTCAGGAAAAAAAAAAAAAAAGTGCTTTTATGGAAGCCTTTCTGTGGCTGAGAAACAAAAACTTGAACCCACGGCTTTGCTGCTGCATCCCCTGCTTTGGTTTGCAAGGAGACGCCAGTGTCTGCCGGTGCGCGGAGCATCCTGCCCTCGGAAAGCCAGGGAGGATTCCCACTGCGCGGCCGCTCCCCGGGCTGAGCAGGGACAAGGGAAGCAGCAAGGGAAAGCAGTCGCGCTGACGGGGCAGATAGCAACAAATATTATGTTAAACAGCTGGAAATAAGAGCAAATAGTAGGGCCCAGAAGGCAAATATTGAGCAGGGGCCAGCACTGAGACTAAACAAACAGTGGGAAATGAGAAGCTGGTTGAAATGAGATGAGCAGCGGGAATATGAAAAACACTGGGAATTAAACCAACGAGAGAAGCTGGGCAGTGCCACATGCCCGAGCCCATCACCCTGCGTCTGGGCTGTGAGAGCCCGCGGGTGAGAAACAACGCCGGGCCACAACACAGAGGGTATCCCTGATGCAGAGGACATCCCTGATGACCCTTTCTCCCCAGCTACGCACAGCTCCGGTCTCGCAAAGACTGAGCCACACACCTGACATGATGAGTAACCGCACATAACGTCATCCAGTTCGGCAGGGGCGGGAGTGATTGCGGGATCAGAGCTGAACTCCGTCGAGCGCTTTGGATACAGCTTGCTTGAAAGGCTCCGAACAATAAGGCCACGTTGTCCTCATTATAAGCCAGAAATTCAGCTGATTTAAATCAGCTATGTTATTTGAACCAAGCAGGCAATTTATTTTCAATTCCTTTTCTAGATTTTCCTCTTTTTTTTAATCCACTGACAAAGTAGCGTTTATTTCCAGGGGAGTTAAAAAGAGGGGAAGCTGGGTGGGCTGCGCGGGGGCTAAGCACGCAACACCTACGTCGTCATTACATTTCCCGAGGCGGTTCTGCCACGGGGGAATTACGTCCTTAGCAAAAAAAAAAAGGTATTGCTGGGGACATCTGGGAGAAACGACGTCCCCCGGGTCTCTGACGAGCCAGGCAGCTCCAGCCAGGACACGTGGGGCTGGGCAGGGATATCCATCCACGTCGGATAATTGAAGACTCAAGTCTAACTTGGCCAGATCAGAGTCCAGAGTAGGCAGCAAAAAGTTAAAGTGTTATTTTTCCTCATGTAATGGGTTCAAGTGTCAAAGGCTGCTTCACCAGCCTGCCAGGAAATAGGGTCCTGAATGTCAGATGGGCACACTGGGTTTAAACAACGCATCAGAGAAAAAAAAAATAAGGTTAAAGAGACTTCAAAACTATTATTTATCCCAGTTTGTCCTTCCTCTCTCCCCGCATGGATCCATCTCCTCCCGTCGCTCACCACGATTATAAAATTTGTCACAATACCCAGCCCCAAACTTTTCTTGCCACAATTTCAGGCTGTGAAGTTCTTGTAGAGGGGATGTGGAAAATAAACAATTAAGAGATGCGAATGTCGAAGCTGTGACTATATTTAGGTTGAAATGTAACTGAAGGAAATGATTTGAATACAGCAGTTTGTTTTGCCACGGTTTATCTAACTTTTTATCCCACTTTAACTTCTTCCTCTTTTCTCCCAATTACTTTTTGAGAGATTAATTTAAAAGACAACGTTATGGAACAGAAAAGGTGGAAGCATTTATTTACCAGCCGAGTGAAACTATAGGATAAATATTTAGCGACGTGAAGGAAAGGAGGATGATAAGGCACCAGCTTTTCAGAAGCAGCCACAAAAGATGCATGGAAGGAAAACGCGCGCACAATAGAAACAGGAGAAAAGGGTGAAACAATGAGTCCACCAGCTGTAAAAGAACACCAATTTCTTTAGCAGAGTTAATGGTACGAGCTATTGTACCCCAGGGATGATTTCTTTGGAGACTACTCAGTCACCAGGCTAAACCCTCTCTGGGAACAACTGCTCCATCCCTTTTCTGGGCCAATTTTCCCCAAAACGCCGAGGATCGAGGGAAGGTGATGGAGCAGGCGCTCAGCACCGGGGGAGGCCGTGCACAGGCTCCGCAGGGATTTAGCACTCGGCTTATCAAGCGACCTCGCCGCATCGCTTATCTTCATCGCGCAGATGAGGGATGCCAGCACGTGGCTGCTCTCCCGCGCGGCCGCTCCCCTTTATTTACGACCCCCTGTGCAGGAAGGAGGTGCCAGCCCTCGCTCCACGCAGCGTCTAACACAACAGAGTGCTGATCTGAGTTAGTTCTGCAGATGCCACCAGCACGTAAATAATGGTAAAAATAACCCACGCAGAGAGAATCGATAGACTTGGAGCCTGGGGAACCCATTTCAACCCTGAGTAAATTCCAGACAGGGTTGCTTTCCCAATTGATTGTCCCCACCGAGCAACGCATCCATCACCGGCAGTGATGCGTGATGGCGGATGGACTCCACCTCAGAACAGCCGCTCCTCTGCCGGGGTGGCCCAGCAGATCCGGGGTGCTTGGATACACGCAAACACCCAGAGCAAGACCCGCTCCTCTCCGGACCACGTCACCAGGCGCTGGATGCTCAGGAGACAGGGATGGGGATGCTGCGGTCCAGGAGCAAGGGGCTCAGGGATGCTGCTGCTGGGAAGAGCTCAGGGCTCGGCTGGACCAAAAAACACCAATCCCAGAAGCATCCGCAGAGCCCATCGCAAACAATCCTGACGGCCCCAGCTCCCTGTTATTCACTTCCTTTGAAAACAGAGCGTGCACAAAATACCTAGAAATGTCACCCAGCTGGGTGACTCAGGGCATCGTACCCCGCACCCACGGGTGCCCTTTCAATCCCTTTGTTTCCAGCGCCTTGCGTACAAATTGCTGGGGTACCGTCAGCTGCTGCGACGCAGGGAAATTTTACAGCGGGGGCGAAAGGGAGGGAGCAGGAAGCAAGGGGAGCTGAGATAGAAAAACTGCTGAAAAGCCTCCTGTGCTTGTCAGGAGTATTAACTTCGGATGATATAGGGGAAAGAACTAAGTGGTTTTTGTGTCAGCCACACTGAATCAAACCTGTTCAAATACATGCAGGCATGCGTGCAGTGAGGAATAGAACCCATCTCCGGAATGGAAAGTAGGCTCTCAGTTGGAAAAGATTTTTATGTTTTGCAAATACCAAGGAAGCTGTGTATAAATTAGATTAGGCGTGACGGGGGAAACACAGGCTGGGGCTGCCGAGCCATCCTGGGATGCAGTGGGGTGGGGATGGGGCAGTGGGGTGGGGATGGGGCAGTGGGGTGGGGATGGGGAGGCAGAGTGGGGACCCTGAGCAGAGCTGGCGGCAGGACCGGGGCTGTACTGGGAGAAAGGGAAACCCACAGAGAGCGAGGTGCCATCCCCAGAAGCCAGAATCCTGGGGGACAAGCAGAAGGGTGGGACACCCGGGCTTGTCACTGAGCATCTCTGAGTCACTTGACCCCATTTCACGGGTGCCCAGCCCACTGCTTTGCGGTGTTACCCACCACTGCAGACACGAATTCATTAATATCCATGGCACTCCGCGTCCTGGGGGCGATGAAGATGTAAGAAGCATCGATTACAATTATCACTTTCTTTTTATCCCATTATAACTGAGCACACCGCGCGGCAGGGGTGAGCCCCGAGCCAGGGCACGCATGGCTCTCCAGGGGCAGGAGAGAAAAAAAAAAAGATATTTCAGTCTAAAAAGTGGCCAAAGTGAGAACTTTGTTCCCTGGCAGATTGATCACCCACACAGCTGAGGCCACTGCTGAGCCCAAACGCATCTCTGAAGGCGTAGGGACAGGCGAGATGGAGCAATGCATCACTGCTACCCACACACTGCCCAGGGGCACGGCAGCTCAGGGACCTTCGGGTCCCCCCAGCCTGGCAGGAGCCCCAAGAGCATTTTCAGATCAGTTATCTGAAAATTCCCCTCCTTGCCCATTTCTAAACCGTGTTTCAGATCAGGCTGGGGTGATGCCAGCAGCCAAGCTCGTTATCGTGTGGGATGCTTGCATCCCCGCCTTCATCTCCTTTCTGGTTGGCTTGCCATGAAATCCTCCAAGTGCCTTTTATTTTATTTTTTTTTAAAAAAAAAAAAAGCATGTGTTTTGCAAATGAATAAACAGAGGGAGATCGTTAAAGTGAAGAAATAATTGCAGTGGAAGATTTGAAGCAGAGTAACGACCATGGGCAGCTTCTTCTGAGAGCAAAGCCCACGGGGCCTGGCTCCTGCTTCCCAGCGGGTGAATCTCCAGGTTTGCTGTGCTCTGCGTAACACAGATCCCTTTCCGCTCCACGATGCCTTGGGGATGCTCATCCTCAAGACTTCTTTTCCACTTACCAATCTGGTCCCCACCACTAAAAATCATGAAAATCCAGGGAAAATTTGATTCAGGGGCAGAATTCTGCAGCTCAGGTCAGTATTTCTTACCCTTCCCAGTCTCTGAATCCTTTCTTACCCTTTCCCAGTGCCCCTCTGCAGCAAATGAAAACTGGGAATTAATAGTCTCCTGCCTGCTCCCACCCCAGATGTGTTGGTCCGGAGTGGGCAGCAAGCAGAGAGCTCCTGGGAATTGCCTTTTGGCTTAAAAGAAATCACCTTCCCATAGCTCATGGGGAGGCTGGGGCTCATTGCTGCTTCCCACGGGATGCCCTGGCTGGAAGGGCATCGCCTGGGTTCACCCCTCGCTCTGATCCCTGCGTGGGAAATACCTCGCTGCCACACTCATCCTCTCCAGATAAACCTCCACAGGGGACCAGCGTTCTCCTCTTCCTCATTGAGTGTTTTTAGTTTTTTTTCTTTAAATAAGTCTGGTGTCAGGGAAATGTGTAAGCACACACTAATTCCAAGTGCTTCTTTAAGTGCTGGGCTGAATCAGAGTCATAAAAACACGCTCCACACTTCAAACCTGTGCAGGGGGCTGATGCTATCCAGTCTGGCAGTGGGAAGAGACCTTGGGAACAGGACAGGATGCTGGGTTATCATAACCCTCCCCGGGGACACGTATCACCCACCCCCGAGCACCTCGCAAACACCGGCTGCGGGATTTTACAGGCTTCTTTCTGCTGCCAGACGCATCTCCCAGGGGATGGGGGATAATGGGAAGCGGCTCTGAACGGCCGTGCCGGAGCAATAACTGCAGCAAGTTAGGGCGAAACATAACCTCGAGGGTTTGCTCAAGGAACAGATGGCTTAATGTTTGTTTGGAGAGCTTTTTGAGTAGAAATAATACTGGTAATAACACTCTGTCATTAGCAGCCCCGTGCGTACGAGGCGCGCGCGGCGCTGTAGCGGCACGAGCGGATCCAGTCCTGTTTCTGAGGAAAGGCAGGAGGAAAGGAGTTCCCGCAGGAAAACTTCCAGAAAACCAGCACTGAAGCGATGCAAACTGCCCGACCCAAACCAGCAGACAAGGGACGGTTCAGGGGTTGCGCCTCGTGTCGCATCCCGATGCTTCCCTATCCCAAATTATCCCTCATCTCCCAGAGCCACGGTCCCCTCGGACGCTGGCCAATGTCTGAAAGCTGACCCCAGCCTGTGGGTCCAGGCCAGCCCAGCCTTCCCCACGCCGCAAGGAGAAAATCCCTCTGTTTTCCACCCTTCGTCCCCCTTGGTCCCCAGATGGCTCCTCGTGCGACCCCGCATGGCACCCGGGCAGACCCCGCAACTCCAACCCCCCCGGCCATCCCGCTACCGAGCTAAACGAACTGCGTCTGCACCTCCGTAAGCACCAGCGGGAATTTCACCAGAAACGCGTCACGGGGATCCTCGGGCGACACGCGCTCGGCGCCAGCCCGCTCTCCTCGCAGGGAATAACCTTTCCAGAGAGGGGCTGTGGGCTGGAAGAGCAGCTGTGCCACGAGCCATCTCAAGGGTCTGTGGCACGATAGGAAAGCAGGGGAGAAAAGTGTGAATTTTTTTTTTTTTCTATTTTTTTTAATAACATCTCGCCATCTGACACGCCACTTTTTGTAACAATTACACTTCCAACCCAGCCGCTTAATTGGATTCTGTTTTCCAACTGGTACCATGGAGCCTTGCAACTCGGCGAGTGCCGCAGAAGCAAAGATCCATCCGGACTCAGCCGGGAGAGGTGCGGCACCGAGCGGGATGCTCCCTGGGGCTTTGTAATCCTTATTTTTTGGGGATCAGTGCGCAGCTTCATAGGCAAAGGGGGAGTAAAGGAACCTCGAGGTGAATGAGGGGTGGGTTCACGCACTGCTCCCATTTTCTTTCACCAGTAAACAGCAGAATACCTGAGGATTTTTTTTTTTTTTCTTTGGTTTCTTGTCTGCCAGCTCTCGGAGCGAGAGTTTCATGAGCATCTGCAGTTTATTATCCCTGTAATTCCCTCAGATGGGCCAACGTGCAAAGATGGCAGCACCACAGGAAAAGGAGCGAAGCCGTTGGGTTCTTGGACGGCGCCCGCACCGCGCAGGGACTGCGGGGCCGCGGCTCAGGGCATCCCACGCCGCCCGGCGCATCCGCAGCCACCAAGGCTGAACCTCCGAGGGGCTGCCAGCCCCAGCACCTTTCCCTGACACAAAAGTCACTTTGGATTAAAGAGAAAATAAACAAATAAACAGCAAATCCCCAGCAGCAGCATTACATTTCCTTTTTTTTTTTTCTTTTTTTTTTTCTTTTTTTCCCCCTTGGTAAGGCAGAAATTACAGGAAGATTGAAAGCAGAGATCCTAATACATTTTCCCTCAGGTGTTCTTAAGCTCTGAAAGGTGCATACGAGGACTTGTTTAACAGAGATAACTGTGACACCATGCCAAATAAATTCAGGCTATAAGAAGAGCTGCTGACACTTAGACAACTTGGAAAAACCTTCTAGTTAGAAGCCGTTCTGCCAATATGTCCTATATTTTCGGTGCTCTGCCTCCCTTTTTATTGCTGCAGAGAAAGCAAAGGTGCTGTCACTTAAATCCACTGGTTTGGGTAAGCAAGCGTGTGCCTTCCAGGGATAAAGGGAGGAAAAAAAAAACAACAAAAAAACCCCAAATATTTCGATTTTTATGTGATTTCCTGGCATCCAGGCAGGAAAGGAGGCAGGTGGGGGGGAGCTAAGTGGGTGCGGACCCCACGGGTGCTGTGTGGCTGCTGAAGCAGAAGCAGGCTAAAAGGTGAAAAGCAGCTTTCCACCCCCAACCTGAACCCAAACTGCTCCTAGAAAAAGGGATGGAGGCAAAAAAAACCACCGACAAAAATGAGGGCAGAGCTCTTTCCGCACTCAGCATAAAGCACCAAGGCGTCCCACGCCGGGATGGGGAGGAAGCACGAAGAATAAACAGATTTATTCCTCCCGCCTGCTTTTGCTCCGGCTTTGGTTCAATCAGACGAAGCAGCTCCCCGGGCGCAGCTCCCCTCGCACAACTTCCTCTCCTGTAGTTACACGGCAGAATTTGCCGCACAGGCACCGCGGAATTACACACCGGATCCTAATATTTCAAAACTCAACAGGAACAAATATGCAATTATATAGCTCAGTGATGCAGCGCCGCATTGGCAGCCGGGGAGGAGATGGAGTCACCGCTTCAGACTCCGGAGAAAGTTTCCCTGCGTAATAAAAGCCAGGCCACTGGCTCGACCTCCTCCAGCCAACGCGTGCTGGCTTCGGCACCGCTCGGAGCACGGAGCCATGGCCCCTTTCCTACGCAGCTGCTTCCCGGAACGGGATACGAGGCAGCTGTTTGGGAGTTAATTAAATGTCATGTAGCATTAAGCACAACAGAGCCACCACGTCGCCGTGCTGCCGCGGAATGGTGAATGACACTCGTTTGTTCGATGGGGGGTTGATTGGGTTTGTTCGCAGGCGTTGGGTAGTTCTGCCTGACCCGGTCGGGCTGAAAATTAGAATTATTCAGTTTGTACCCAAAGCGCATCGCGTCATCTTGCTGACTTAAGGGAGATTGCTTTGACTTAAAACGGTCCTGAGATGGATTAAGCCTTACCGTTTGGTTCTGCAGAAGTAAAATTGGTATTGATCTGGATTGGGAGTCTTTATTACCCTACAAGTGCAGAAACAGGAGCAGCGGAGCTGAAAACGCTACGGCTCAGGGAATTGGTAGTTAAAACCAAGATGAAACTCGTTTTTGGTCGTGCTTGGGGTTGCCACCGCGCTGGGAGCGGGCTTGTGCTGGGTGCGCCCGCCCAAACCACCGCTGCCTGAGCCAAAAGCATCCGGTCCCCTCGTGCAAACCCAACCAGAAACCTGCAATTAATTCCTGTACGTCGCCTCCTCACGAGAGGGAGACAGGAGGATGCACGGCACACGCAGGACTCGCGCTTCTTTGCCCTTTTTTTGTATTTTCTCCATATTATTTAGTGACCTGCTAAGGGAAAACCATGCTAGATCATTGCAAGGAAAAAAAATTAAAAACCCAAAATGGCACAACCCTCTTTGCTTAGTATTTCCAGCCTGCCTGGAAGGAGCAAGCACTGGGTTGCTCGTTTGCTTGACTAATTGACTATAAGACGGTATTGCTGACCTCTTACTTAAGGGCTGGACACAAAATTGCAGCAAGCGAGCGCTCCCAGGGCTGCTCGAGCGCCGAGGCTCCTCTAAATCACCAGTCATCACATGGAGCTCTTAAGGATATTTGGAAACAAGCGTTTGTTTTCCTTTAATGTTTTCCCCAATATTCACCCTGCACTGACTGCTCCAGGCAAAAGAAACCACGTGAGGAACAGTTTTCTTCATCGTGCCCGACAATTAAATATAGCATCGTTTAACATCAGCTACGGCATCGTTTAACATCAGCTACGTGGTCCATGGGAGGATCCCATCCCGGACCGGCGGGAGGTTAGACTGAATCGTCTAACAGGGCTTTAATGTCTCTGCTGTCATCTTTAAACACATTTGCAGCCACCAAGATGCAGCAGCATAGTCTGAAGTATGAAAATAAATAAATAAATAAATAAAAATTTAACAAGGGAATTTTAAGGCAGAGCATCTGTATCCCAAAGGCTCGGATGGGGTGAGGGAGGGATGGTCAGGAACTGGAAGTCCTTCCTCCCAGCAAGGGGAAGGACGCAGGGATGCTGCTAGTTAATCTGATGGGTCTGACCGGCCGAAGGGCTGGGATTAGCAGATGACTGTACATATTCCTCCCTGGTGAGGAGCTGACGCGTGCCTGAAGCCCCAGGCACTGTGAACTATTCGTAGCAAACGACTTATTCATGCATTTAGCTTGTTTGCTGCGCGAACCGTCAGAGGAAAGACACGGTGGCTTCCTGCCCAGCTTTCTATTTCTCCTGTACATTCCTAGCCCTGCTAGGTTCCTGCCTAGCTTTCTGTTTCTCCTGTACATTCCTAGCCCTGCTAGGTTCCTGCCTAGCTTTCTGTTTCTCCTGTACATTCTGCATCTCACGCTTGCTTTAGGCTCCTCGCACGCGCAGGGGTTGGGTGTGACAGTGTCCAACACGACAGCCCCAGGAAAAGCACCCAGATCCCGCCAACGGGGACGGCAGGGGCGTTTGGGGGTTGAGGTGCTTGTCTGGGACCCGCGTGTCCCCCAGTCTCTCGGGTTTGGCTCAGAAAGTTCCACCAAAAGGTCGGCTCTCACTTTTCCTTCAGGTTTTGGTGAAATTCATCAGAAACCTCCTAATCCTCTTTCAATTCATTTTCATCAGCCCTCATTAGGGTCTTTATTGGTGCCCAATTTATCTCTGCTGCCTCCAAATGAGGATGTACAGCATCTGCCCTCCCCTTTTTTTTTTTCCCTTGATGAGTATTTACCATCACATTTTCAGTGGAAATCAACCCATTTATTCATTAACTTTAATACGTCCCCTTCGGTGCAGCGCTGCTGTTCAGAATTTTATCATCACTTACTGGGCCTTTTTCCACACGTCAAAACTTTATTAAATATGTTTCTAACGGGGTGGAAACGTATAAAAAAGACGCTGAACGCTTTTAAATTGTGGCAGTTTTGCATTTTGTTGATACCCTGCCCGAGCTATGAGATCTGACAGGCAGGCAGTGCTTTCAGAGGCAATTATATCACACTTCAGGAGGCGGCATGGGGAATGATAATCCGGAATGGGAAGGAGATAAAAGAAAACAACTTGCTCTCTCTCCATCCATAAACCCACCACCGTCCCGCCGGGACGGAGCGAGAGGCAAGGGAAGATGTTGCAGGTGTTATTCCACCTGATACAAGGCAGGATAAATAGGAGAAAAGAAAGGTGAAACTCAGTAAAAGATAGTTTAAAGTAATTAACAGGGAGATAATGGTCCTGCGACACCGGGATAAAAGCCATTCACACTGGCAGAGAAACGGAGGATGCAGAGCAGGGAGCGCCTGGCTGTGGAGCATCGCCCCATCGCGCTCCTCTGTAGGAAATAAGCAGCAGAGATTTATCGACGCATCCGCCCGGTGACCCCACCAATGGTGGAAACAAAACGTCTGTTTACCTCCCCATCCATCCACGCACGCTTTTATAACCACCGTCCTTCCTCTGCTTCTCTTTCCTCCCATTCTCCAACACATTTATCATGGAAAAGAGGAGAGAAAAGCACGTTTATCTCTCCAAAGGGCACGGTTCCTTTTGCTTTTTTTTCCCCTTATGCTTAAAGAAGAAAAGAGCAGCCTTCCTGAGGTGAGACATGTTCACAGCCCGTCAAGGAAATGAGAACCTCATGAAATTAAAAGTCTCCGTGGAGCCGGAGCGAAGCCCAGCTGCTACAGGCTGGATCCCGGGGCTGGGATGCTTGAACAGAGCTGGTGTTCTCCCTCAGCAGGAATATCAAGGAATTCTGGGAGGCCGAGGACTGAATGAAGGATACCCGAGGGGATTTGGGAGCCCAGATGTGCCAGCCTTGTATGGGGAGCAGGAAAAAAAATTCCACATAGTTATGGTTTATCCACAGTGGGAGTTCGTTGTGGAGGTTGTAAAAGGGGATGGCAATTGCCACCAGGAGTTGCTGAAGTACTTTTACAGTGCTAATTAATCATCAGTAATGAATTATTGCACAACAGCCTCGTGGCTTCCCCCGATTTTGGGCTCAGGGAGGGGTTTCATCCCAAAACCAAACGTTTCTGCTGGGAGGGCGCATGCACAGCCCCAGCGCCTGCCTCTCCTCTGCCTGGCACGCGAGGCTCATTATTAGGTTAATTAAAACCATAAAAGCGAATGCCGATCTGCGCTGAACATGCGGGAGCAGATGGCAACAAGTACCGAGCTCCATAAAAGAGAATTGGAAGTCGTCAAGTGTCTGCGGCTTATCCGCGCCGGGGGAGTGCGGGTCTCTCGCCCCTGAGCCCCCCGTCCCACCAACACCGGTGCTGCCGATAACCCCACGCATAGCTCCCAGGGGACATCTATGGCTGGAAACTCATTAATTTTTAAAATTGGAGGCTCTCCTGGGGAGCGCCTTCTCCCCATACATGATACTGCAGAGGAGTGGTGGGGATGGGGTGATGGGAAGTTTCCCAGATCTCCTGGGCTCTCAGCAAAGGGGTTACAGCAAAATTCCTCCAAAGTCAGGGTGAAGCTGTGGCTGGTTTCCATCCTGCAAAGGAACAATGTGGCATTTAATTATTTCAGCTGTGTTTTGCTCTGAAGAACCCCCTTTGGAGCTCTGCATCTTCCGATACAGCTGGGATTTCCAAAATACTCCGTGCAGGCGGAAAAGTTGCAGATCCCCGTCAGATCTGACAGAGGCAGCTGGCAGAAGGCGGCACTCGGAAACGCGTGCGGAAGCAAAGTTTGGCTGGTTTCACGAACGCCACGAGTAGCAAAATGCACCCTGAAATGCCGTCTGCCTCAGCCTTGACCCCTGCCTTGCACCTGCTGGTCGGCGGGGCCAGCAGCCAGGGAGGGGACCGGGTACCACATCCCATCCCCAACGCGTGCGCGCGCCCCCGCAGCGCCGGGAAAACCACTCGCACGGCGAGAGTATTGAATGGAAGGGAGACAGCGGGAGAGATGAAGACAAACAGCTTGAGCTCCTTTGTTCCTACTGTACATTCAAGAAAAGAGCAGGCAGCATTGTTAAAGGGAAAAAAAATAAAAAAAATAAATCCAATAACACAAAAAGCTGGTACAAGCTACCCAGCAGGCCACACCGCCGCTCGCTTTCGAGCGCACGATGGGTCCTGGGGGACAAGGGGCTGCTCCTGGCCAAGGGCTCAAGCCACCAAGGCCGAAATCGCCCTCGCGGAGGATGGGGGTTTCCCAGTTTGGTGGCACCCACGCGGGGTTTGGCATCTCCCACGCCGCAGGGTGAGCTAAGTCGCCGAGGTCATGGTGAAGCAAGGTCTCAGGTTGGACCATTCCTAGGTACCGGGCACCTATGGCACGGTTTTTAGCTGCATCCCCATTTTGGGATGCTTGGGAAGGCAACTGGAGTGCTGATGGGAAGGGCTAGCCTGGCTGTTTCAGATGGATTGTGTCCAAAGGAGATGCACCCGGAGGAGGAGCAGTTGGCATGGGAACAGGTTTGGCTGGGCCCTGGGTAGCTTTGGGTGCAGCACCCATAGACAGGGGACCGTCTCCGCGGCGCAGGGAGGGACCGAAGGTATTTTGGAAGATGGGTATGGCAATCAGAGCCAGATCCCAAGCACAAAAAAGGGGTTTATTAGAAGGAACCACACCGCAACGGCAAATCCTCCCTCTCCCAACAGCACAACTGTGAGGAATGGCTCCCTCCAAACGTTCCTGTTTTTTTTTGTTGTTGTTTAATTTGTGCACTTATTTATCTGGGAGCCTAGAAAGGCGCCTCGTGCTCGGGATGCTGAGCACAGCCGGTCTGTGCCGCTATGATTAGATGGCTAAGACCCAACCTCAGCAGCTGCTAATCCTGACTATTAATTAGAAGATTTGGGGTAAGAATTCCAGCACAGAGGCTCAGTTCAGCTCGAGCAGTTTCTGCATTTTCTTTCTCCACCTCCTCCTCTCCCCCTGCAGCCACCCAGCCCTGCCCGTCATAATCCCTCGCAAAAGCCACACTGCTGGAGGGGTCCGACCCTGCCAAGCGAGGACAGCCAGGCTCAGGCTCCGGTTTTCATCCCTGGAAAGAAAAAATCCAGGAGACTGCCATGGTGACACAGGGAAATTCATCCTAGCCTGAAATGACAGTGTCTTCTCCTCAGGCCAGTTCATTAATTTTGATATCGCGGTGGCTTTGAGCGCCTTCAGTTGAGGTCAGCGCCTGTCATACCGGGTGCTGTACACACGCGTTGCAAAATGCCGCGCCGGAGTCTTTGGGTCTCGCTCAGACCACATCACACAGCCGCCCGATCCGGGCTGGGTGATGGCTCCTCTCTGCCAGGGAAAATAGGGGTCACGGCCCCCTCCCTGCCCCGGGCTGGGGACCGCTGGCCGCTCGGGCTGTCCCTCTGCGCCGACCCCCGGAGCCACGGGATGCTCTCAGGCATCTGCCAGGCTCCGTTTTAACATGCAGGGAGAGGTGGCACCTTGAAAGCTGGGCAAACACAGCCCAGTGATCACCATTCTCCAGTTATTTATTTGCACTGAATCCTCATTTATTTTAATTGTTTTCAGGGCTCAGGGATGGGGGAAGGGGATGCACGGACATGCGATCTACGGAGAGCAAAGTGGAGCGAAGGGTGGCAGGTTCTCCTTGGCCTGCGCCCAAGAAAGGAGCTCAAAGCCATTAACATCTCCCAGAATGAAATATTGATGGCCAGAAAGCTGTTAACAGGAACAAGAGAACTGGCAATGCCAACACCCGGTATCCCGCCTATTCTGCTCAGGGGAAAAAAAAAAAATAAAAAAAATTAAAAAGAAGAGGAGAGGGAGGACCGATGAGAGCAAAGGCAAGCGAGAGAAAGCGAGCAGCGGTGCCAGGAGCGAGGGACCCGTGGGCTGATAATGCACAACCAGGCCTGTCTCTTTTTTTTTTTTTTCTCCCCTTTTGCATTTTACAAACCAAATTGATTTACAGAAGAAAGGAACACTCACCACATTCAAAGTGAGGAGCCTCCTCTTTCTAAAGGAGGCAACAGCTTTAATTGAATTTCTGAGGGTTTGCTTTTCCGTTTCCCTTTTTTTTTTTGCCCTTCTCCTATACATCAGTGTATTACATCTGAATGAGAAGCAGGCACGCATCCAAGCACGCGCGCGCTTCGGAAAGCTGCCTTCGCAAGAGCCAGAGGCAGGACGAGGGATGCGGGAGAGGATTTCCCTCCCCTCCTGTGTCGCTCACCAGTGGGATGCTGGTGCTCTTACTGGGCACGTCTGCATGTTCCTTGCCCATGGGGTTACGGCTGGGATTTGCCAATATTGGTCAACTCCCCAGCACCCCCATCCTTTCTCCCCAAAACTCCCCCGAGTGCTGTGGAGCCTCCCCCTCTCACTGCCGAGACAAGGTCCAGCCTTTTCCTCATGCCGTGGCTTCTCTTCCCATCCCTCCAGTGACACATTGACTGAGCAGCAGATAATTAATTCCAAAATGAAACAAACATTTAACCTCGGGTCAAAGGAAAGAGCGAGTCGATCCCAAACGATTTCCTTTTTTTTAATACTTTTCCCCAAATAAGAATAAATTACTTTCACAGAATTGGGGAAAAAAAAAAAAAACAACGCACAAACCACACACCATGATCTGCCCATCTCGGCGGCTGAGAAGTGCCAATAGTGTTGCTCGAGGAAGAAGAGCCAGGATGATGGAGAAAGGCAGGAATTCATTTTGGGCATCGCTCCCGCTAACCACCAGCGGCTTCCCAAAGCAGGGGGCTGCATCTCCGCAGCACCGTGTCAGTGACACCTCTATTTAGCAGAAATACACTGATTATTGAGGGGTTTTTTTTTCCTGAGTGGAGGAAGAAGAAAATTCACAGCTTGGGGTGGATTGGCCAGGGCTGGGGGAGCTTTGGATTAAGAAATTCTTTTTCTCACTTCCCATAAAATTCACTCTACTTGCTGCATTTGTGCATCCGAATTCAGCGAGGAAAGAGGAGCTGCTGTTCGGGTCAGGGCCACGTGTGCCCTTGCTGGTGAAAGGATTTGGACCATACTGGGGTGGAGGGGGCTGCAGACACCCCCACATCCCCAAACACCCTTCCTTTCCCCCATCATTCCAGCAGACGGACAGACCCATCAGGGCTGGTTCATCTTTAGCTTTCACAAACACGCAAGCAGAAGAGGCCTCATAGCAACGTTTCTACCCACCCAACCCTGGAAAGGTGCAAAACCAGCTCCAGTTTACTGGGTCGCACCAGTACCGTGCCCATTTACACACACACAGCCTTGCCACATGCATGGTCAGACGCTTTTGGGTTTGAAGACACCGCCAGCAAAATAAATTCTCATTTTGAATACCAGAAAGGTGGTAAGAGCCAAAATAGAGTGGGTTCCCCCATATTTCCTTCTCAGCAAATACCTACAGGGATGCTTAAGTGCATCCCTCTCTCCCTGCCTGCGCACATGGAATCTGCGCGCAGACACCGGCTTTTCCCACGTCCCCATACTGTTTGCACAGCACCATAGATGTGCTGGCCCCACAGTCACATCTGCCTCTTCTTTACACACCAGAAAATCAAATTACACACACGCACAGGGCGTTGTTATCCCCACACACACACACACGCACCGCAATTTGCATTCCGGTTGGGAACAGACTGGTTTCGTATTCCTGCACATACAGCAGCCTCTCAGTCTTAATAAATTCATGAGCGTTGATTCCTGGGGGTAACAGCATGAATATTATCCTAGAAGACACTGGTTTGGACCAATGCAAGTCTTCTCTCTCCCTTCTCCTCTCCTCACAACCCGTACATGACATACCTGCGTTTCCAAACCGGCCGCAAATCGCACTGAAACAGTCAGAACTGGTTTCTGAGGCTGCCAAAAATGGTACCACGGGCTGCTCTTGGGAGCCAGCTCTCCATCCCACAACACCTGCATGGTATTCCCTACTTAAAGGGCTGTTTGAATAAAACCTTCCACCTGCTCTGGGATGCTGGGATGCAGCTGTGCCTCATCAGCCCACCTCCTCAGTGGTGGGCATCCACAAAAAAAGCCCAAAAACCAAAGAAACAAAAAAAACCCCAACCCACCAGTGTGGATTTGGGGTCTTAATGCCGGATGCAATGAGGATGGCCCTGAAATTCACCTCCTGTGCCCTTTGGAATGGAGCTGCTGATCCATCCGGGATGGGGATCCGTCCAGCCGGGGCTGTCGGTGTAACCGCGTTTCCGAGCGAGGCGCAAGGCGCAGGCCAGGATGGTCCCTTTTTCCTCAGCCTCAGCTTCTGGCTGACATTTGAAGGATGAGCCATTAACGATACTCAATTAATAACTGTTACAGAGTTTATTTGAGAAGATCATAATAAAATCAGTAATGTCATCATGTCAAGCACAGTTTCTGGTACGTTTTTTATTATTATTATGCATGTCTTCTATATTTTTCCCTTCTATCATCAATCTGAAGCTTTCAGAGGAACATTAATTTACCTGCCCACATCAGAATTCTTAATTATTCACCTCCAGCCAAACAAGGAGCTCTCCAGGGACTCCCAGAGGACACAAAAAGGTTCGTATGTGTTTCTGAAGACGCTTTTCAGAGCTCACCCTTTCTCTTCCTTCATGCCTTTGCTTCCTCCTTCCCAGCCCCACATCCCCCCAGAGCTCCCGTGACCATGAGGAGCATCCTCCCCACGGGACCGCCTGGCATCCGCCCACCCAAACCAGCATCACATCCTCACTTGGGAGCCTGAGCAGAGCCTGGAGACCCATGTCCCACCTGTGGGGATGGGAGATTGCATCCCCATCACAGGCCAGCACAGAACTGGGTGTTTTCTCCTTTTATCACCATTTTCCCCAAGATAAAGTTGCCCACATCGCCTTGGCAGCCTCGCCAGCTTCGGAACAAACTTTTCAAGAGTAAAACGCTTCTTGCCTCAACAAGAGCGAGGCAGCGGGCGGCGGAGACAGAAATGGGCTTGCGGAAGAAGCCGGGTGGCGCGCAGATCTGCCGGCAGCCGCTGTGCGTCAGGCAGGCGATGTGTTTCTTTTAAGTTATTTTTAATCGCCGGCTGAAGTCCTGCTAAAAGCCAGATCAGCCTGAAAGAGCTGGGGGAGTAGACTGGTTGTGCATCAGTGTGCCCAGTCCACCCAGACTGGGTACCAGTGAGCCTCTCCTGACCCCACAGCCCTGCCCTTGGTGGGAGGGTACGGCAGCCACCAGCCCAATTTTGGGGTTCAGTGCTGTGCTAGGCATCACCCTGCACCGCACCAGTGGGACGCATCCCCTCAGCCCAGGGGTGCCCAAGGAGGGGGTGCCCCCAGATGAATTTGGGGGAAACCATGCCCCAGGCAGGGATGCTCGGTGGGTGGGAGGTGCTGTTTCTTCCCAGTGACTGTAGAGGGAAGTAGATGACTAAAGAGACTTTTTGCCCGTGGCTGGAACCCAGGAGCAGCCCTAACCAACACCTGCCCCAGCAGATTTTCCTTTCCAAGCTGATTTTTGGGGCACTTGGCAGCCTGGGTTGGCTCCGTGCAGCCGGCCCCATGCGTGGGCATCCCACGGCACCCTGTCCCAAAAGCAGGACCAGAGCAATGGGATGGCAGGAGAAACATCTCAGAAACACTCATTTTAGAGTCTAGGGACTATTCTCCTGCCCAAATGAGACCCAGTGGGAGCCTCGCTGGGGCCACCAGCCCTGAAAATCGGAGCCACCTCAGCATCACTGGGATGGGTGGGGGGATTTTCCCCAGCCTGGCTGTGCCCGGGGTGCCTGCTCCCCATGAGCATGGGTAGCACCCAGATAGGTCCTCAGCATCAGCTGCAAACAGCATCTTCCATCTCACACAGCTCCCAGTTAGCGTGAATGGCAAGCGAAGCGCACCAGCACCCGCCTGACAAACCCCACTCAGACACAGCCCGCGGGGCCTCGGGTGACGCGAGGCGTCAAACTCCGCTCTTTAAAAACCCAGGTCTTTGTCCTGCGGCACAGCAGCAAGAAGGAAAAAAAAAATAAAATAAAAAAGCAAAGGATGGTTTATTCAAGGATTCCTTCTGGTATTTCTCGTGTGTCTCACCTTTCGCTCCATCCTCCGCGCATCTCTCCCGTGCTGCTCTCACCTCCGTCCTTTCAAGGGAGAGTTCAGCTCCTGCTGCCTCCACAGCAACGCCCGCACAAACCCTCCTGCTAATGCTCTGGCATTTGGTACGTTATCAGCAGAAGGTACACAGAGGGAAAAAATACATTGTGCAAATGACTTGATAATGCACGGCAAGCCGGCACCATGACCTTAAAAAATGCCTGTTAACAGGAAAAAAATAAAAAAGAGAGAGAAGAAAAGAGACAGGAAGACTTTGCTGGGAGCCTTGATAGTCTAGGTGGAAAATGGAATCGTTTTTTTGTGATTTCCAGCCTGCTTTAACTCTGCCCTGCAGGTCAATAA
The DNA here is from genome assembly GCA_011801015.1 of Ardeotis arabs. Lineage (NCBI taxonomy): Eukaryota > Metazoa > Chordata > Aves > Otidiformes > Otididae > Ardeotis > Ardeotis arabs. Next base: position 9,245 of record JAAGAY010143081.1, on the reverse strand, counting down.
TCTCAGTAACAACCTTTTCCTCCAAGAAAATGTTAGAGCTCGCGCTGGTTCCCATGGGAATTAAAGTTCAGGTGCCTCCGAGAGGCAGCTCATCGCCGAGCCGTTTGCCCGGCGGCCAAAATAATGCAGAAGCACCCGAAGTGGTCAGGGGGGACCCTGCGGAGGGCACGGGACCCCGCAAGGATGAAACTCCCTGGCCCCATCCTGCGAGTGGCAGGGATGAGCGGGATGGGGCATTTTCTCTCAGCCTTTTATTTTTTTCCAGGTTTATTAACAGCCCCCCTCCTGCTAAAGTTTCCCACCCGGTGATGGAGAGCAAGTGTTCTCCAGTGGCCAAAAAAGAAAGGGATGGGTTTCCATGGCAACTCCCTTCCCAAATGAGGGTTGCAGTCACCTTTACCACCCGCGCACTGATGGTTGCTGCCAAAAACCATTGTGGGATGGGGAGGGGGATGCAGGATGGGGAGGGGGACGAGGGATGCTGATGCTCTGCACAGCTGCCCCATCTCCAGCACAGGGTGGTTTGTTCATGGTGCCCCTGCAAACAGAGGTACTGGGGGGAACTGGGGAGAGCTGCAGGCAGGTAAAGCCTGGGCAGCGGTGCCAGTGCCGAGCCAAGAGGGCAGAGCCAGGAAATCTTCCCAGCAAGATGGCAGCCCAAAGTTGTCGTCGCTGTTTGGTGCCTTCATCCATCTCAGCTGTCTGAGGGATAAGATGTCTTTGAAAAGGAAAAGCAGGTTTATAGCAAAGCTCTTGGGCATGTGATTTTGTCAGATCCTGTGTTTAGGTGCCAGCTACCCAGGGAGAGATCGAAGTGACGTGCGGAGGGCGAGGTGACAGGCGGACACCAGCACCCCGTCTGCACACTGCCGGGGCCAGGGCCGTGCCGGCTCAGAGCTTTGCCTCAGAGGTGACTCCGTCAGCTCCCACACCTCTCCCAGCTCATCCCCACCATGCCCAGCGCTGCCGGGGCTTTGCTGCCCTCTCCTCCTCCGTACCTGGAGTGAGGCAGAGGGGCTTTGTGGACCCTGTGTGTGCACACACTCACGCAGGCTCCTGCCAAAAGCAGTGTAGTTTTTTGCTTAGAATTAATATAACCGAGGCAGGTGGGTGTACACAGTGGTTTCATTAAATGGCTTCCAGCCAGGCTTAAAAGCCTGTCACCAGCTCCGCTAACGAGAGCCTGGTGCCAGAGGATGCTCACAGCTCCTCATCCCGAGCGTGGCCAGAGCCCAGGATGCCCAGTCGCTGCTGTCACTCCCTGTTTTGACCTCTTTGGTCTGTTGTTGGCACCTTTCCCCTCCTCCTGCCTCAGGGAACCACACCAAGGGACCGGCTGAGGGTTCTCGGTCAGGGACATTGCGCTGTGCTGCATCCATGCCAGGCCTCAGGGCCGGGCACAGGGTGAACAGACAGGACGCGGTCGGCCATGGCGGTCCCCAGCTGCTGGGCTGCTCTTATTTTCAGGGAGCAGACACGTCTCCCCGAGGCTGTTGGAGGGCATGGGCTCCTCATCCTCCCCTCCTGCAGAGGCAGAAGGGCACGTCTGCGATTATCACACAACTCAACCCTCCTCCGTGCCCCCTTCCACCCAGAGCCATGGTATCGCTGATTGAGATTTCGGTGGGCCGCTCGGCCCTCGCGGTTTGGATTGACGATGCTTTTCTGGATAATGCCCGTTGCCAGTCTGAATTTCACCCGCGGCTGGCGTGGCAGAGCTTCCCCTGAGGCCCACGCGCAGCGTCAGCATTTAAAAGAGATTCAGTGTAACGCAACCTGACGCTCATGAGCTGAACCAGGATGGGAATCAAGTCTTTCTGGTGTGCCGTGCCCCCGCTTTTCCTGCCCTCTTTCCTTTCCTCTATGCCAAGCATCAGGGTTTTTGTCGCACCTCACATCTGCAGAAGAGGGAACGTGACTTCCAGAGGCTAGAGATCTTGTGGAGGGGAGGAGAGGAGGATGGCTCAGAGAATTTGCTGCACGAAATCCCACGCCAACCGAGTGACTGCGACCCGGCTCTCCGCGGGGCTTTTTGCTTTTCCTCAGGCAATGTTTTTTCACAGGGTAAGATTGGCACGAGCCAACTGCGGAGCTGCTCAATAAAGACAGCAACGGGGTGTTACGGCAGAGCTGCGGGTGCCTGAGAGCAGAATGCTGAAATGTCGCTGTGTCCGGAGGCGAGGGCAGTGTCAGCCTTGAAACAGAGCTGAAAGAGTGTCAGAAACTCTGACGGTCGGTGCCGTACCCGATTCTTTAACCAAAGTACGAAGCGCTCCTCTTTTTGCTGCGAAACAAGGAACAGCAGGGAGCACGGGGCAGCTCCACATGGCACGAGCACAGGCACACTGCGCTGCTCCGGCACCCCTGCCGTGCTCTGCTGTGCCTACAGGGTTTGGGCACGGCCAGCCCTGGACAAAAAACCCCTTTTTACAACAGCAATAATGTTGTTTATTTCTGCCAGCTCCTAGCCTGGACCCACAGAGACCATGTGCTACGGTCCTGCGTGCCAAGAGCATCCCCTCATCCCCAGCCTGGGGGTGGTCCACGCTCCCCGGGATGCTCCGGGGTCCCTGCGATGGATGCGGAGAGCGAAGGGCTGAAGGTGAAAGCAGCGTAGCAGCCTGGTTCCCGGCTGCCTTGACCCAACAGGCTTGCATTTATGATCCTTATCTGCTTATGCGTTTTTAATCCTGGAAGAGGGTCTGGCAAAGCGCCGCGCATCCTGCTCCCCCCATGCCGGGATGGAGGGAGATCCTGACTGCTCACCAGCTGCGCTCGCCGAGGCCCAAGTGCTAGCAGAGGGCTCCTCCTCCCTACAAATCAGCCCCAAATGGGATGTCAGAGGAAAATCTGCGGGGCAGGAGGGTAATTTTTATTGTCTTTGAACAGCTGTGCGCACAGGCGAGCTGTTGGCGTGCTACGGAGGAGTGCTGGTGCGCTCACAGCGGCGTGCGACGCAGCCCCGCTCACCAGGACGGGGCTGACTGCAGGCTGGCTCTGCGGGGCTGCTGGCGGAGGCAGGGCTCTGTGTGCTGCTCTGCCCTCTGCCTTCAGTGGGACCGCTGCAGAATAGGGCTGGGAGGCATCAGAGCAGTCACTTACTGCATCCTCCCACACACTCCTGCATTCTCCTGCATCCTCCCGCACGCTCCTGCATCCTTATTCATCCTCCCGCATGCTCCTGCATCCTCCTGCATGCTCCTGCATCCTCCCACACACTCCTGTATCCTCCTGCATCCTTCTTCATCCTCCCGCATCCTCCCACATGCTACTGCGTCCTCCTGCATCCTTGAATCATCTCAGCCTCCTCATCGCTGGACTCACCCCCCGCAAACTTTCTCACAGGTCCCCAGCAGGCACATGATGCTCCAGCCTGGACCTGGGCACAGGGTCCCCTGCCCAGTCCCCCGCACCCCTCCCAGGAGCCCTGGCACTGTTTGCCCAGGAATTTCAGGTGCACCCACTGATTTCAGCACCCAGCCTCGAAAACCTCAGCGATCCCTGATGACCCTTTCACCTGCCTGGAGCTGAGTTAATGAATCACCGCTTCGGAAATCTGGCGCGAGCACACTGGGACCATATGGTCCCTGCTCAGAGCAGCTTGAGCTTCCTGGTGGAAACCTCAGGAGTAATTAAAAGGAAAAGTTTGTTCGCACTTTCCCCGGCCACGGCAGCCTCTGCTGCGCTGGCGTATTTCAGGCAGGTGACAGAGACCTTGCTGAGCGTCCTTGCTCGGGAGGAGTGTGATGGATCTGGCTGTTACAGGAACAAAGAGGCCATGATCTGACATCAGCGTGATGAATTCTCTTTTTTTTTTCTCCCCCCCCCCAGATGATTACTTGAGAAAACTTTGCAGCCTGTAAATATTTACCAAGGAGATCACAACTGTCACCTGTCCTTTAAGAGCAGAGACATTGGTTTTAATGAGGCGTTGCTTAATTAAGATGGCTGTAGGTGTTATCACACTATAAATAGTAGAAATACTGAAATGACGTCACCAAAGTGATGGGAGAGCGGCCGCAAGAGGGAAGCTGTGCCAGCTGTGGGCTGGGTAATTCGGCTGGAAGTCAGCCAGCAAAGGAAGAAAATATCTTATCTGTGGGTAAAAAAAAAAAAAAAAAGCAGAAAAAAACAAATTGAGATATATAGTAGGGGAGGCGAATTTATAAACAGGAGCTTATCAGGAGGCAAAGCAGATAATAAACAGCTCTTCAGATCTGGGTCTGGAGCGCACAGAGGACAGAAAAGAGAATGGGATTCCGCGGGAAATGGAAAGGGCTGATAAGAGCCCGCAGTGACTCGGCAAACATCATTTAAAATTAAAAAGAAAAAAAGATAAAAAACTCCTCCTTTTGTCTTCACATGAGAAAAATTCCCACAGACTTACTGGGCTCCAAACCGGGTGAACTGGGAGAGGGAAAAACCACCGCTGCTGCCTCCCAATAAAAAAGGAATAATTGGAAATTCTCTCTCAAGGCGGCTTCAAAGCGGAAGGGCAGGGCTCTGGGCAGCCCTCCGGCCTCGCCTGCCTTCCCGACCCCGTGTCCTGCTCCTGCCGTCACGTGTCGCCTTCCCTCCGCTCCCACATCACCCGCCGAGCTTCGAGCTGGTGGGTTTTGCGCAATTAGACAGTTTTTTGGTTTTCCTCTTGTTACCTGTGTATTTATTTACAGTCGATTGTTCCCTATTTTCGTTCCGTTTATGTGCAATCTTGTTTACGACGCTACTTAAATGCCTGGCATAGAGGTAATTATGTTGCTGGAAAAGCAGAGTGAAAACAAAAGCACGCGGGTACGGGCCCAAAAAAGGAATAAAATGATTTTTCCCTCCTGTGGGGGAGGGAAAAACCAGCCTGGACGGGGCCCTGGCAGCATCACGATGGGCACCGCCACACCCTTGGCTGCCTTCCGCTCATTTTTTTGGGGTTTTCCCTCTCTCCAGAGTGGGGGTGAGAGGATGGAGAGACGGAATTCAGCGCGCAAGCGAACGCCGTGTCAGCACTCGCCGGCTTCACTTCGCTGCGTGTGTCCAACAACTGAGTTTTTCAGTTTGATAATTCATTTACTCCCATTCAGCCTTTCTTCTTATTGCTATTTTTTGTGGCCTTATCAAGGGGTTGATTCTCGTTAAGCCATTACAATCAAATTTGCAGAGGCAGACCTGCCACTGAGAGCTGCCATCCTTCCGACGCGCTGCCGGCGCCACGAAGGGTTCCCAGCGCCGCCGAGGAGCCGCGGAAAAGCGCGTTTGCAGCCCAGGGCTGGGAGGGATCCAGCATGGAGCCCAGCCGGACCCTTCCCAGCGCTCCGGATGCTCACAGCTCCTCTCCTCTGGAAAACCCAGCCCATCGCTGGCTTGGCCGCGCAGCCCCGCTCCCATCTGTGTCCCCCCACATTTTTCCCGTTTATGCGACAATTTGCTATTCTTTCTTAGTTTGAGCTCGTTAATTTAATTGCTTGGATGGGACCAGGAGCAAAGGCAGAGGCAGAGTGGTGGCGGGTGCCTCCACCCGCAGCGCCGGTAACAGCGCAGAAACGTGCTGCTTGATTATTTATTTAAAATTTTCCTATTTCATCTATTTTACAGTAAATTACCTCAGTTTATGGTACTTTTTTCCTCCCTTACATAATTGTTATAAATAACCTTCAAACAGGATAAAAGCCATAAACATTGCAAGGGAGGGAAGAGCAAATTACAGAGATTTCAGAGCAGATGAAGGAGAACTCGTGCACTGATAAGGCGGGGAGGCTGCCTGAGATGTTTTGTTTGGTTTTTTTTTTTTTTTTTTCTCCCCCCTAAATTTTCTCTCTCCTTTTTCTTCAATAAATATCCATCTGCAAATAAATATGTCCTTCCCTGACCACGGAGGATTTGAGAAGCAGCATCTCAAACTGCACCGATCCGCGTGACTTTTTTTTATCCTAACAAGAGCCCCTCGTGGGGGGGACAGGGGGATGATGCTCAGAGCTGCATCCCCAGGGGCAGGGATGCTTCTGCTGGCTGAGAACAAACCGCAGCGCTTCATCCCCAATGCATCCCTCCTCCAGCTGATGCTGGGATGGCCCTTGACAGGGCATGGCCACCCTGGGAAGATTTGGGAAGATTTTTCCCCCCCAGAAAATGGGAGGGGGATGTGGTGTTTCAGCACTGGAGAAGAAATGCCCAATGAACCTCTTGAACCTTGGTTCATGCAATGCCAGCGCGTGGTCCCGAGTGAGGGAAGACGCACACGGCACATCGACGGGGAGCGGACTGCTTCCCTCCCGACTCTTACGCGGGAAGCTCGGCTCCTGGGAGTTGGAAATAAATATTTGATTTTTAAAGATCGTTTTGTTGCTCGTTACAGCCAAGAGAGCCAGGTTGTTAGTGTTTGTTTATGGTTTATACCATATGATTCAATAAACCCTGGCTGGGAAACACGTGCATAACTCAGTTTAAAAGGCAGCCTCCGCTCCTTGTTTTTCAAGCCAGGCTTTATGTAACAAATTTTGTTTACTGCTGACACTGATTTCATCCTTCCCTCCCCTTCACTCATCAAATCAAGGCTGATAGGAATTATTTTTAAGATTCAAGATAATTTTCAAGATTTCAAGACGGTACAAATTCACCAACTCCCATCAGGTTTGGGTTACAGGAGGAAAAGTGAGTGTCAGCCCCGGAGCTACTGCGCCCCTAATCCCTTGGGAAATGGCAATTCCTGGCTGGGGATGCCCCCTGCTACCTGGCCTATCGCTCGTCCCGCTCCTCCGGGTCTCTGTGACCCCCAGCTCCGGCCCCAGGGGCTGCGGGATGGGGACCAGCCCAGCCTGGCACTGTGGGATGGGGAAACCCAATCCCCTTTTTGCCTGAACCCTGTCCCAGAACCCCAGGTTGGTGCTTGCACGGGTGAGGATTGGCGACCAAAAGTCCCTGATCTGTCCCACAAAACCCCCCCTTCCCTCTTCTTCCTCCTCCCGCTCGCTCCGCAGCCCATCAAAACACTCCAGTAAAAGACCGACACGTTCTCCATCTGGAGGTTTCCATCCTAGGTGGATTTTTTGAAATAAGAAGTAACTTTTTCCCCCTGTATGAATTACTTATTGCCGTTCAAGGCATTTCTAGGGCAGTCGGAATCTTAATTACATCTGGACACGGTTTCAGCAGTCAAGCGGGGGTGGATTTGTCCCCACCACTGCCACAGTCCCTCTTCAAATTCACCAGCAAACAGAGCCTCACCACTGGTAATTTTCCCTTTAATTAAAAAATCCTTGTTTATCAGAAGCGGAAATCGGTGCTGGAAAGGATCTGTTTCAGTGCATTCTCCCCCCGTCACAAATGAGCTGAAGTAATCAGAAAGTCAAACTCCGACGCTTTCAAATTGAGACCTCTGGCTTTTTCAGCAGAGGATGACTTTTCATTTCAAAATGTTAATTGAGAGTAAGAACTATTAAAAGCCAGGCAGGAAACAAAAAACGCTTCCAGTTCTTTGCAGGGAGCTACTTGGTTGACCAAAGCAGCTGCTTTCTGAAATCTCAGAACAACTTCTGATGTTCCAGTTTACAGCCTTATTTGAGGCAGGAAGAGGAAATATCAAAATTTGTAGCTGCTGCCTGGGAAAGCGAAGCCTGTCCCCGCTCAGGTCTGCTAACAACCCACCAGGCAGCAAGGAACCGGTCCAATTTTATAGGCGTTTTATACAAACACCTACACTTCTATAGGAGTTTTATGTAAGCATATGGAATTCAGCTCGGATATCAGCGCTTCATTCCATTAACTGCCACAACGCGCTTTCTCTTCGTTACCACCTTTCCTTTCGCTGCACTGGGCTGGGAAATGGCTTTTACAGAGAATACTGCCCGCTCCCGTGGGTTTTATCCCACCTGTCCCTCAGAAAGCATCGCTGTCCTCCCTCCGTCGCGACGTTCCCACCAGCTTTCACTCTCATCGATTGAATGATTCCTTCTTACAAACCTAACAAGCTCTTGAGCACGGTCTTTTTTTTTTCCCCATTTTCCCCAGTGTTCCCATACTCACAGGGTGAAGCCGGGAGGGCTTCAGAGCCCAAAGAAAGGTGTCCTTCCCTCCTCTCCGCCTCCATGGGGTTCGGCTTTGGCTCCGAGCACATCAGGCGCACAAAGTCAACCACCTGCGTCACCAGTAACAGCGCTGAGCTCTTACCTCACCCTTCACATTTCCAGAGTGTCATACAAGCATTAACTAATTAACCGAGTTACAGTGAAGTGCCTTTTACTTTTTCCCCCGAGACACGGAGGAAAGGGGGGACTCCATCCTCTCCCCACCTCCCTCCTCTTACTGCTTCGTGCGTCTGAAGCTTTCCAACACCTTTCTGATGCTGGGTGCCTCTCGGATGACTTCAGGTAAACCATCACGTCTTTGAACACTTGGACGCTTCTCTCCAAGCTTTCACTCCTCTCTCTCCACCTCTCCCTGTATCCCATGTCAATCCCAGTTGGACTCTTCAAGACCTATCCAAAAAAAACCACTGGCTGTTGCAGGAGAGATGAACTTTTGCAGTCACCTCTTGCTTTGGAAAGCATCGCTTGGCTCCTCAGGAAGAGCCCCCAAGCAGCCTCTCCATTGCCTGCACACATACTGAGAAATATGAGCTCTGATTTGCTTTATCTGCTTCATTTCCCGCTCCGTAAATGGGTCAGAGTCCTGCAGGAATTTGATGGCCAGGCCAGAAATAGAGCACAGGTGCTCAGCGTCCGTGTCTAATGCCCTCGCCAGCAGAAAGTCCGGATCCGTTTAGTCATCTGATGCTATCAGGACACGGCACCACTCTCGTTTTGCCTTCTCACCCATTCCTCTCTTCCTCAGAATAGATCCCCACAAACTCATATAGAAGAATAAAAAAATAAAACCCAACGCTAGCAATCCAAATGGACGATAATATTAATTGAGCCACGTTGTTGCCCTGTTTTGGCAAGGCAATGTAATTCTCTGAGAGGTATCAAGCTATTTGGTGATTATCCTGTGTTGTCGGTCTCAAAGCTCACCAGGAGCATCCACAAGCATCCCTGTGGGAGAAGCCCCTTGATTCTCCCCAAGACCTCCAGCATCCCATCCCCTCCCTGATGCTTGGTCAATGTGTAAAGAGAAAAAAAAGAGTTTTGAGCTCCCTCAAAATCACCGAGGGAGGTGATTCTGCCCCTCTACTCTGCCCTGGTGAGACCCCACCTGGAGTACTGTGTCCAGTTCTGGAGCCCCCAACATAAGGACATGGACCAGCTGGAGAAGGTCCA
>JAAGAY010143078.1:11930-95938 GCA_011801015.1 Ardeotis arabs | reverse complement strand
GTGCTCCATCCCTCTTATCATCTTCGTGGCCCTCCTCTGGACCTTCTCCAACTGGTCCATGTCCTTCTGATGTTGGGGGCTCCAGAACTGGACACAGTACTCCAGGTGGGGTCTCACCAGGGCAGAGTAGAGGGGGAGAATCACCTCCCTCGACCTGCTGGCCACGCTCCTCTTGATGCAGCCCAGGATGTGGTTGGCTTTCTGGGCTGCAAGTGCATATTGGTTATCAGTATTGGTTAACAATCAATGTTAGATAACATAGGAACATATGTTTTTGTGATTTTTTCTTTTTTTTTTTTTTATTACAAAAGAAAAACTCTCTCATGTCCTTTCAGATGTTAAGTAGGTAACACACAACACTTTTTTTGTTTTGTTTTGTTTTCTTCTAGTGCTATACTTTAAAATGACTATATTTTGCTTTTGTTTGTGCTGAGTGGAAATTAAAAACACTCTTATTCTGGCTATGCTTTTACTGTCAATTGTAATGACTTAAAGCAGTAGTCTAGTAAATAATGTCTGCCAAGGAGCTGGCTTAGGTGGAGTTTTCTGAACCACTTCCCAGCACTTTGAAGGACTTAAACTTCTGGTATCTGTTGCTGACAGTTGAAAAAAAGAATTTACTGCCCTCACAATCTCACTGTGTAGTTCTTCTTGAGATTGCAACAGTAAACCTTTTAAAGGTCTGATTTTGCAAGCCTGAGGTTGGAGGCATCATTTTGGATACAGGTCATCTTTACTGAGTTGTGGAGGAAGAAAATTAGCATTGTGCCTGTATTCTAATATATTTACGTGTGTGTGTGTATAAAAATATAATTACATATATGTCTGTATTATATAAGCTTTCAGAGGTATTATTTCCTCTTACAAAGGACTACTATCTGTATGACTTTAGTTTCCATGTGTATAAATGATTCCTCAAAAATAATATTCCACATATATAAAATCAATAATCGGTCATTTTGAAAGTGGTTGTTCTCTGAAAATTCCTGTACTGTGTTGGATGCAGTTGTGGTGGAGAGAGATCAGAGTGCAGTAAAATGTGAAATTTATTGTAGTGCTTAAGGAATCCTATAGTTTCATAATGCTGTGTGTATTGTATGTACATAAAAAGAAAACAAACCTCAAATAGAGGACAGCTGTAACTACCATCAAGTACAGCATAGGTTTAGTGTCCATGCAAACCTCAAAATGAAACAAACCATTGAAACTACAAATTAGTAGTATTCACCTATGCCACTTCTGACTAGCCACTTATTGTAAAATTGAGCAACTTCAGCCAAATTGTGTAGTATATTCACAGAATTTTACTATTACAGGCATCTGGAAGAACCTTCCTCCCCAAAAAGTTCCTGAATCATAAGATGGCCTCTGCAAATTTGAACCAGTTGCTACAAGATTGTGAAAGCCCTAAGGCAGAGAGATCAAGTTTTAAGTGAGCACTTTATTACTCTTTTGTGTGAATTCAGCTTGATTCACTCAAACCCTGCATTTAACTGCTAACTGCCTCGTCTGGAAAAAGATCTCAGGTTCTGTGTATCCTATGATAGCTCATCTATCATCAGCAGAAAGAGATTTAACAGGACAGGAAAAAAGCCCTCATATTTGCCTAGTATGTACATATCCAAGGAAACGGGAGGAGGCAGTTTTGAACAAGATTCTCTTTCCATTAGCCAAATAAACACACTGCTGCCTCTTAAAAAAATTGGTTATGTTGCTGATGTTTTGGAAATTTCCGCATTGCATATATTGCATAGTAACCAATAGAACCTACCATTCTCCATAGTGTTTAGTCTGTTCAAAACCTCAATTCTCCTCCTTGGGGGAGCACAATTATTTTAGTTGCCCCAAAGATTATAAGTAGCTTTCAAATTGCTATTTAATACCTTTGTTCAGGAAGAGTGATCAGTCTCTGAATGACAGGCAGTGGTGCAGATGTCCAATGAAATATTCTGTTGTAATCTTTTGTTGACCTATTACTAATCCGAAATCATGAAAGACAAAGAAGGCAATGGCTGATATTGAGAAAATACAAACTGCTGCATATATGAGCTGAATTGCAAAGACAAGACAAAGGCATAGTTACCTAAACTGTGGAAAATATTATAATGGGAGAAGGCATGTTTGCCTCACTGAGACTATCCCATTTCAGCTAGTAGGTTTATAACAGCTAAAATGTCGCACATCCGTTCCAAAGTTAGCAAGGTCAAACATCTTCTTTCTGCCTTTCCCAAAATTAGTAACTGATGTATATTACTGCTCTAAAGTCTTAAGTCATGTCTCATGATTGAATCACATGATAAAGAATATTCCCATTGATTAATAATTGGGCTGATTGTCTAACCTGTACTCACCTTGATAGTCCCTCAGAGGAATTGGCTTCACAAGAATGACTCAGATGTGAAATGAGTGTTCCAAGGTTGAATCTTGTTTTACCCAATGTATCTCTGTTGAAACATATGGGATTTAAAACATTGAATAAACCTGAATCTCCTTAAGGTTTTGTAGTGGCATTATATTCTGGGAGGGGAAAAAGGGTTCTTTGGGTTTCACTAAATAATCCAGTTTTATACTCTGGCTACAAATTAGAGTGTGATATGAAGATGACTTGATTCTACAAGCTATAAAGAGCTAGTCTGTACTGAATTAATTTCCTGAACTAATTTGAAACTGTAACAAAGAATTAAAATAATTGTGATACAGTTCAACTCATATTTTGGGAAGATATGCCGAGTTCTGTAGGGCATCTGATTTCCTTTAGCTGGTCCTGATGCTGTTTATGCATGTTGATGTTTGATTTGCAAAGCCACAGATAAATATGGCTGGAGATGCTGGGTTTTGGTTGTCTTTTTAAGGCCTTTCAGTTGCATTGCAGAGGAGGTGACATGCTGCCTACATGTTTGAAGAATGATATGCTGTTTGATGTCTGCCCCTTAAAGAAAATGTATGACAGTTTAGGGTGAGAGTAAATAAGACAAATATATCAACACAGAGATAAGGAAAAGCAGATGTAGAGAGGGGCAGTGCTCAAGGCTGAATTTACAAGCTGTTCGTTACTGGTGTGCGGACAACTGTCAGTGCTGTGAAAGTACCCTAGTGGGTTGAGCAACATGGGCAAGGGTGCTTTGAGTTGATCTGGGGGCACGTGGAGTAAATCATGCTACCTCCACATCTCCTTGGCCCCCAAGACTGTGGGATGCCTTGCAGTCAGGCAGTTGCTAGCATTGCAGGTATCTCCATAAACAGAGCAGTTTGCTAATGACTGAGAAGCAGCACATTCTGACAAGGAATTACCTGCCTGCTGTTTCTTTGTAGTGTGTGCTCAAGAGTTTTGTGTGAACACCACAGGATAACACTTGCTTTGTGTCTTCTGTCTACACACTCATATTATTTTGACTTGCTGTGCTATCCTGTGCAATCACTAAGTAACGAAACTCGATATATATAGAAGTTATGGAAAGATAAAGCTGGAAGTGTTGTTGAATTCAATTGTTTACTCTCACAAACATAATTTATATTATATAAACTGATACACCTATCTTGAAAAGCAGTAGATTTCTCCAGACAATTTTTGGAAAGGTGTCTTAAGACAGACAAATTCTTCACATTAGAAACTTATTTCTAATTTCTAGTCTGAGCATATGTGTGGCTATTTTATATCCATTTGTTCTTGTGGCATTGTTTTCCTTTACCTTAAATAACTTTTTTCATTCCTAGATTGCCCCTTTCCCCACAATGAATTTATTGGTAGTAATCCTATCACTTCTAAGCCATTTGTGGTCTGTCAGTTGTGTATATGATCGTGTTAATACATCTCCAGTGTTAGGTGGCTAGAGTGATGTTCTTCCATAACTACTACATCAATGCTTTTAATTTTGATGGCAAAGCCTTATTTTTTTGCATCACAACTTTTTTTTTTTTTTAAAACTCTCGTCCTGTTTAACAAATATTCACAGCTTTGCCTTTTGACTATTTGCTGCATTAAAGAAGGTGGCTGAGCTATGGAATACTGCTATAGCATATGTGGTATCTTAACCACAGTCTTAAACTTTTGTTTTTTGTTTTCCTTTGGAGATGCAAAACCTTCCCTCAGTGAATGAAGATTTCCACTCTGCCCTGTCTCTCTGCTTTTACAAGTTGTGCGGTGTGTTTTATTTTTGCCTTATGGGGGAGAGGGGCGTGAGTTGAAAGATAAGAAAGCTGTGTTGTAGCATATTGGTTCCAAGAATGATAAAATGTGAAAAATAACAGACTTGTTCCAGGGCCATGCAATCAAAATATATTTTTGCACTGGAGATATAAAAAGAAACTATGCAAAACATTCCTGAAATAATTTATGCTGAGTTCAAGTTTAAAGCCAGAGATATAATAGTATATTATGTGCTCCTTTGGCAGTCTGTTTTTAAATCAACAAAATGATCTCAACTTTTGCACTCTGCTCAGTGCACTGATTCCCTTAATGCTGTACAGTCAGAGCTACAGGTCTACAGTCTTCAAATGGCTCATTTTCAAAATTGTAAGGCTTTATTGTTTTTTAGTGTCATCTATCCAGTTTCTATGACAGTGATATGCTATGGCTTATTCGTATTCATGGACTGAGCTATCAGCTTCTTTAGTTTCATATATTCCACTGTGTTCAGGGCTGTCTTGTTGCCTCACTCACAAAGAGAAGCATTCATATGTCTCGTTGCTTGGGAATTAATGTTTTTCTGGTTATGCTTACTTATGCCAACCACCTATGTAACCTACCTGTTGGTAACCCAGCTGAGCCCAGTCTTGGGCAAGGGCTGAGTCCTGCTATGGGCAAGGTAGCTTGCCTGTTGCAATCCTTGTTTAGAGCCGAAAAGGTTTTAGAGTGTGTGTGTGGCCTGGCTGTGCGAGTTGGCCTTAGGGCCAGAAAATGGGCCCTGGCTCTGCTTAGCTGGCTAACACAGATAAAGGTGTATGGGCCAAAGGGCAAAGGCCTGTCAGGCCATCTCCCAAGAATGAATATTTTTATGTTGTGAAGGTATTTATTTTCTTTCCTCTCTCTACCATATCATTTTCCTCATTACTTCCAGACACTTTACCATCTTATTTCAAGGAGTGGGGTTTTCTTTTTGGTTGTTGCTTGTTGCTGCTGCTGTTTGGTGTTTGGTGTTTTTGTTTGGTTTTTTTTTTTTTAATACCAAATTATTTGTTTTTAACTCTGCTTGATCAGGAAAATACCCAGGAGACAGCTGTGACTGGAAGGGCCTTAAACATGTGCCAACCGACTTGAACATGTACAAAACCTTCTGCCAAAGCCTTCGGATAACAAGTCTAAATTCCTATAATAATAAAACTCATTAATCTGCAAAATTAATGAAATCTCTGAATAGCATGAAAAAGTTATTTTCTAGAATAGTCTTTGTTAGAAAAAAAATTGTCATTTGAATTTAGAGTCTGGTGCAAAGCCCACTGAAACAATTTAGAGTTTTGCTAGTGCTCTCAGCTGGGGCTAGACAGCCTCCAAATGCAAGCACTCTTAGGGCGAAAGCATTCTAGTCAAGTGACAGTATAGATCTGTAGTCTGCAAAAGTCAAAAGGAACCTGAATTAGCTCTTGCATAGTAACCTAACATGATACTTCTTGGGACTTTTTTAAAATTCAGATTTGATCTCCTTTAAAGAAGTCAAAACGAAAAATGTATGTGTGTGTGTGTTCATGTTTATGTACAGGAAGGAAGGATAGAGACTGAAACCTGATCTTTGAAAAACTTTTGTGCCACAGTCCCAAGCATAGGCTTAGGCTGGTTGAACTCTAAAAAGGGAGAACCAACTAAGTGATTATTAGGGTGTGAGAATGGGCAAATAAAAATTACTGAGTTGAGTTTCTTCTATATTTATTTGTATTGAGTTACATAGTTTAATTATGCTGCAGTAGGGGATAATTGTAGTTGTCTAAAAAAGAGAAAGTCAACTTACTGCCAAATTTGCATATTTATAATGTTCTAGGTTAGACTGAGCTAGGGTTGTACTTTAAGAAGAAAAAGTGAATTGATATGTTGTGCTGGAAGTGTATAAATTTTAGGACATGAAGGTGGGAAAAAGCGTAATCAAGTAACTTCAATTAGAATAAATGAAGCGATTATGTTTTTAATTATTTATAAGCTACTTAAATTTAGATAGTACACAGAACTTGTGTAACATCTCTTTGAAAGTATAACTTAAGTATTATATATTACATTATTACAGCATTTGTATGTCCTTTTAAAGAAAGACTGCTTGCTTCTACCCTTTGATCTGATACCTTCACTTTAAATTTATGCAGTTGCCCTTTATATGATAGCAGGAGGTTACTTCATGAAAACAGTGGGGGAACAAGCTTTACTTAATTTCAGGAAAGTGTTCATTCTGCTTTTTTTTAAAAAAAAAAATAAAAGGAAAAAAATTCTGCACATTGCATGTATTTTCATGTAAAGAACTATTATTTGTTAGGAGTTTGTTAGGAATGGCTAAACAATTTTTTTTTTTTAAAGAATTATTGTAATCAGAACTATGGAAATTTTACAACATCCTGGTTGTATTATATACTTCTCAGATGTTCCTTGTTAGTAGAATCAGTCTTCATATCCAAGCATTCATCCATCCAGCATTAATTGTCTGTTGTTTTACTACCCTAACTCATCACAATTTGCTGGTATCACAACTTAAAAATGTCAAGAATATATTTTAATGAGAGCAATGCCTAACCCACAGTTCATCCATGAGAAAAGTAAAATCTTGTTGAAGTTAGTTTTGTTTCTTTTTTGGGAAAAGTTTAGATTCAAATCTCTTGTAGGGGAGAAATAGTATTTCTGTCTCTATTAGATCTGAAAAAGCTTTCTCCGTGATTAGCCATGAAGACTTCCCGAACAGTAAACTTGTGCAGGGTGTTAGGTATTTGCCTGAGTGGGCCGTTCCTCTAATAAGAGATGACAGGATTTCTTCTATGAAGAATTATTAGAAAATGGGGACCTCACATATTATAAGTAAGTATTCCAAAAACATAGGAGTAAGAGAATTATTTTAGATTTACACCAAGTTTTTATCTATATAACACATGATGAGATTGTTAAATTATTATTGATCATAGCCTCCTAACTCCTGTTTTCCTTATTCTTTCCTCTCCAGCAGTTTTCTCAAGTTAGTTACTCACCAGCAATAAGCAAAACAGACTTGCACTCATGCAGTAATTAAAAAGCAATCCAGTTAAGATTGAGTATAGGTTTAGCTGAAGTTGAGAGACTTGAAATCCATGGAAAGGGCTTGGGAGAGTATCTCAGTTGACAGTTCACTCAACTCAATAAAAAGGTATGATAGGTCTGATTCTAAATATATATGAAAATATGCTTATTTCCAGATCAGCTAGCATATCTTTGAAGCATAACTGTTGTTGTCAGCTTATGTTAATGCTTGTTATTTGACAGAACTGGTAATCCTTTTGTCTTTTATTAGTAAAGCACTTGGCAGGCTGATATCTTCATCAATAACTGATACTCAGGCTTTGGCACATTAGTTACATGGCTAATGACAGGGAGGTGCTAATATTTGCTCTCCAAGATAAACTCCCAATTAACTTCAGAAGCATTACTGGGCTCAGTCTCATACCATGGGATTTACAATACTTTATTTGCCTAAATTTTACTATAAAGGAATCAGTAGGGCAATAGCCAAAATTTCTGGTAAAGAGTAGGCAATGTACATAGAGATAACATTGCAACACTTGCAAAATGCTAATTTTAAGGTAACAGATATAAGTGAGATATTTGAAATTATTTAATGATACCAAGTACGCTCTCAATCTGTAAATAGCCTGTAAACATTAAGAAAAAGAACAAAAGTATTTGACAAGGTACCTGTAGTTCAGTACCTCAGTTCAAATAATGATGGGAGGTTAATATGGATATGAATATTAGGATAGCTTGTTAAAAACATGGATGCATATGTGTAATTTCTACTAAATACATCTTTACAGTATTTATAATGAAAAATGTATACCTATTGCTTAAACCCAGCTAAGTTGAGATTTTTTTTCTTCCTTTTTGTCCTTAAAAAGAGGTAGTTACATCCATATCTTCTATTTTCTTATTGTGTCATCCTAATTAAATTTGCTAAAACAGCTTCATATCAAAATACATTAATGGTCTCGGGAATTCGGTACTAACCTTGCTTGAAAAGTTTACTTTGTCTTGAAATTAGAAGATGAAGTTTGTAATGGAAATTTTAGATGTGGCCTTGGCCTGTGTGCTGTGAGCTGATATTGCTGTCACACATCGGCTTTTAAAAAAAATGTGCCAATTTTTGCTTTCACTATGAAATATAATAATACAGTTAATTCTGTCTTCGCCATGCAACCTTTCTCTTGAATGATGAACACAGAATTAAGTCCAAAGTACATATCACAACAACTTTTTATCGTAAGTTTGTGGTCTCAGTCTTCTGTTGTAACTCATCTCAGTGGTGGTACTTGAAAAGATGAGACCAGAAGAATTTGGCCCTGTGTTTTCTCTGTAAGAAATACTGGCAGTGGAGGTTAGCAGTGTGTTGCAATCTGCTTTATGATATGGTGGGGTTGGAGGAGGAGGGAGCCCTACCTATCGTGTCTGCCTTGGGAATCTCCCCAAGATAAACAGGAGGAGAACAGCATGTATGAGGGAGGACAACCCCAGTGTTGATGAGTAACAAAAACAGCCAATAAATTCACATCAAGGATGCCATCCATGACATGAATATATACTTAAATCTACTATCTGAATGTATTGCAGTACACTTAAAAAAAAAAAAAGTCGCCCTTGAGTAAATGAGAATATCTAATTGAAATGCCAAGCAAAGGGTCAAATGGTTACAGAGAGAGACAGGAGGAGGAATTAATAATAAAAATGAAGCAGTGGTGGAAAAAAAACAGAGATAAGAAAAGTAAACCTTTTCATGCAAGATTGTCAGAAGACGTTCCTCAGAATACATTGAAATGTATCCTTTAGAATAATTTGCTTCTTCCTTTATATATATTTTAATAGCTTTGTTAATTGTAATTTGTGACAACTGCTACGAGGCAAATATTAGTTTAATTAAAGTTCATTGTGGATATTTGAGTGGAATTCAATTGGCTTTGGATTTAACATGGAAGAAGTAATGAACTGTATTTTTACTAATGCAATTTTTGGCTGAAAGTGACCTTAACTTTAATGAGGAGTAAGGCCATCTGTAATTTTTAGTTCATTTGATGTAAAAGCTCCCTCAGTTACGACACGGTTATTGTTCTGAGTTAATATGCTGGAGAACTTGCTTTTTCTGTGCCTCTCCTCCACCTCCTCCCCCCAGAAAAGAAAAAGAAGCAATTGTTAAGCCAGAGTAGAAATTGCAGCATGTGATTTACCTTTTCACATGCACAATGTGAAAGAAAAAAACCACTAATTTCTTGAAACTAATAATTCATAGCCATAGTACCAAAAAGGAGATCAGTCGCAGGAGGTAGTCTAATTTTATTTTGTTCTGTGGTCAATAATTGTAAAGAAAAGGTATGTTTTACTGAAGTTTTTTTTCTTCTTACTTGTGAAAATACTACCTTTAAAAATTCTGGTAGTTTTAATTAATTTAGAGCTGCATTGTTTCATCAGGCATATCGCAGTCACCAGCAGAAATATATGAGAAGTCTGAAACATTATTGAAAACTTACAATGAGTCAGACTTGCTGTTTTGTGTGGATCTGTTATTTGGAGGTACTGGATCAACCTGTCTCAACCATATGGCTGATGCATATCTTTGTATGCCCTGTGTTAATCAGGATAAGCAATGCTATTTCATATATGTAATACTGAACAGTGTAAACTGGTTTAGGTCTCCATGTGAGTAGTGGACATGACATGATGTTCTATCCCACAATATTAGGACTGTTTAATAAAGTCATACAGTGGGGAAAAAATGATTGGGGAAATACTGATTATTTGCTTTAAATGTATTTGGAGCATGAGATGATGGATAATTAGAACAACTAATTGTGTCTCTCAGAAGACTTAATGAGATTGACTAATCCTGATACATATTCAGCTCATATTAACACTACAGCCAAAGCTCCTAACATTCTGAAAGTGTCTTATTTAAGAAAGACCTCCAATAAGATCATGGATGAGAGTTTGCAGATCTTGCATCGTATTTAGAGGGAGAGTTTTAGAGGAAGCACTGTATTAATTTGGTTGTCAAATCTGATTTATCCATTATTAAACCAATCCAGTACAATTGGTTATGGAGTTCGAGTAAAACAGAACAAGGAAGAGATCATGGTGAAAACATAATAACAAAAAAAAGTTTAAAAAAATGAAGTCTTGTTGAACTGGAGCCAAATGCAGAGTAAATGCAGATACCTACGTTCAAAGACACAGGTATTTTAAATCTGTTTTTGAAACTTTCGTTCTCTCTTAAATGATTGTATATATGTTTGCTGAGGAAAATTTCCCTTAGTTTTCAAAAGGGATTTAACTTGTGAATGTCTGAAGTTTGGAATCCCCAGTATTAGATGGAGATTCAGTTATTGTTGGATAGATGCTCAGCATCTTGTAAAAATCAAGGGTTTTTCTTCTGAGCTATCTCAGGGCAAATAAAAGCTGATCTACTTGCTGTTATTGATTGCCTTCTGAGAATTTAAGCCTAGAAATTTATAGGGATGGAATTTATTGGCCTAGAGTGGAGAAGTGATGAGTCTGAACTGAAACAGGTTGGTGCTACAGGAGGGAATTTAGGTGGATAGGTAAGGTAGTGAATGAAATTTCTGTACTTTAATGAGCTGAATAATTCACATGTAGGAATACTGATCTTGCTCTTATTCCTAGATGTTGATCACTTTGTCACATGTATTACTCCCTCTCTCCTATCTGTAAAAGTACAATAGCTCAAAGTTTTATCTACCTTTAAAATTATTTCAAAGGAACCAAAGGTTTTAGGTGCTTTCACTGAATGTCTTTAGAAATATGTATCATCATCATGTGATCAGATCAATCAAACAGCTCTTTAAATTATGAAGAATGCTACTGACCTTTTAAGTCTATACTGAGAAATAAAAAAAAAATATTTTTTTTTTCCTTTTGAAATTAAAGATAGATCCACTGTTCATTGTTTGTGTTTAAGCGAGGATCTAGCAGGTACAAATATTCCTAAAATAAAATTTAAATTGAATTATATTGATTTGTTATGAGTCAGCTGATATATAGAACAATGAAAACAAAACAAATTACTCCTCTGATCTTTCATGTTTTCTTTTCTCTTAAGTCTCTTATCTTAAGTTATTTAAACTTGCTTGAATGACGTATTATTTAAGAATACTTTAATTCTAAATTACCTTTACTGTACTTTGTAGCTCATACAAGTAAAATTGTGATTCAGAGTATGTAGATGACATGCAGCTTATGTGAGATCATATCTAGAAACTGTCTGTTAGGTCCTAAACATGTCATGGTTCAGGTTACTAGTTCTGCAGAAATACATTGTATTTCAAATTAAGATTTGCCTCTACAGCCAGTGTTGCCTCTGAAATAGAAATCAAAGCTCACATTAACAAGCATCTCATATGAGACTGTCTTTGAAAAGATTGACCTGTCCCAGGCTTCTCGTCTATCTGATACAAACAATGCTGACTGGCTCTGCAGGACTGTTCATATGCTTCAGTGCATCCAGGACAGCAAGACTCTTGCCCAGCACACTCTGTACAAACTCGTAGCAGTGGTGTTATATTCAGATTTTTTTTTTATTTTTTTTTTAATTTCTGCCATGGTTGCATCTACTCTGCCTATTCTCTCACTTGCATGTCTTTGGTTAAGTATAGCTTTCCTTCATGGAAATAGCTTTATGATCCCTGTTGTGCAACAATGCATGAAACTGCAAACACCTGGAAAGATTTTCCATGACACAAGCATTAGTACATCGGTGGCCAAACATCTGGAACTCATTGGGAGATTCCCAGTCGTCCCTTCAAGTGTTGATGGAGACTTCTTTCTTTTATAAGATGCATGTCTCTTAATGTTGATTCCAAAAACTGAGGGGAAGCACGGGGAGGGAAAGTCTCAGACTGGCAAATGAAATTATTCGCCACCAGGAACACCTTCTGTTAAAAATGTAAAATATGAACATGTATGTATGTAACTTTTTGAAATGAAATATTCACTTAACATAAGACTTCATTTCTTTTAGTTACTGAAGAACAGAATTTTGGATATCAGGATGTCTGTAAATGCTTTGCTCCTGAAAAATGGAGTTTGGCCTAAAATGAAATGCTTTTCAAAGAAGTGGTAAAACTGAGCCAGGTCTCAACATAGTAACAAGTGAAATTCCCCGACTTAGGCTGGTTCTCATAATGTATGTTCTTGCCCTACATTCTGTGGCTTTTCTTTCTGTGTGATGATATGGATAACCTGGAAGTGAAAAGTAAAGAGCGATGAACCAGCTCCAGTTATGTCTGCTGTGTCCAGTTTTTCAGATTTCCTCTTTCCTGATCTCTCACACGTGAGTCCTTATTGCAACCTGTTGCTGATAGCTGCTGGTATTGTTGCTTGGTACCATACCCTTCTGGGAAAATCTGGCACATTGTAGCTTCGCTACATCTGGAAGATGGTACAAATTAATCTCTACTTAAAGTCAAGTAATTTTTTGAATAGCCACAGTGGCATAATTTTCAAGACTGTATGATGAAACATGTGAAAACTGCCTGTATGCTTTTTTTTTTTTTTTAATTATCTTCCTTTTATTTTGACTTTCCGGTTAAAAAAATAGACCTGTGTCCTGGAATGTTTTGGTGCTGCTCAGCATAGGACATTTATTGATTTCTTCCTTGTCAGCCTGGACATTCAGTCAAGTACTAGAGAAAAAAAAAATATGAACCCCTTTTCATACACCTTTTTTTTTTTTTCCCCAGGAGCATGATCTGTGTAGAGACATTGGGAGGCAAATTGTACAAGCGGTATTTTGATGACTGTATGCTGCTCAAAAATGCCTCTCAGAGGGAGATAACATTGTAGGTCTACCAACTGCTTCAGTGTCCTGCTGGAGTGTCAGAAACCAGCTGGAGCTGGTCACAAGATTTAGCCTTCAATGCAGAACTCAAGTTCCAAGGTTTCCATCTACATATTTTGGTTGCTTCTAAGATTACATTTTAAGTTGCAGGAAGATGCTGATTGTTGTTTTCTGGGGTTTTTTGTTGGTTTATTTTCTTATAAGAACACTGTTTTTTTCTGAACTGATGAAGTTGAGTATCTACAGGTTTTTTTTGTTTTTTTTTTTTTTTTTTTTTTTTTTAACGCCTCTAATCTGATGCATTTATGCTGAGTTCTCACACTTGATTCAAAAAATTAAAGCTGAATAATCATTTATGTAATTAATTTCTGTTACCTGGCTTTCTGAAGATGATAAACATTTTCAGGCTTTACTGAGAACAAATAGAAACTATTATTATGTAAATCCAAACTTGTGTGAAAAAAATACACATCTACCTTTTCTTCTAGCTTTATTATTATTATCCCAGAAGTGGTGTTAGTGGTGGTTCTTTGAGAGCATGAAAGTGAAAGGTCTGAAAAGGTTTATGAATTAAAAAAAAAAAAATTCATTGAAAAAGTAAAGGAAGATATGAAAAATGCTTCCTCCTCCTCCCCCTGCAATCTTTCTTGTTTAAGTCTATATGCAAATATTCGAAACGGAGGAGAAAATAACCAGATCATAAACTTAGGTCTGTATTGACTTTGTTAGGAGCAAAGCCCCAAAATATCATTGCTAGTGTTTTTGTTGAGAAATATTGAGGGGCAGTAGAAATTGAAATGTAGAACAAAACAGAAGGATACAGAGTGTGGATTTTGAGATGTTTTACTTCAGACTAGTTCTCATGTGGTCTCATAGGCTGCACACCCATGTGGCTGGAGTGCATCTTTGGTTTAACATCAGCTGAAACAGATCCAGTTCACATGCTCCAAATCAATAATGAGTGTGGAGGGACAGTTGGGAGATTTGCTTCAGAAGTGTCCTGGTGATTTAAACTGAGCCAGTAATTGGACTCGACCATTGCTGACTTCAGTGAGAACTGGCTTAGGCCAACATCAACGATGACTGGTTTTGAAGATTTATTGGTATTAAATGAAGATGATCTAAAAATGAGATTTTTTTGAAAAAGATTGAGCTAGGAACAGATGTTAATTTTACTTTTCCTATGAAATTTGAGATTCCATTTTCAAAAGCATGAAAAATACTTATAGACTGTTCTCATTTTCAGGTGTCTTTTTAATGCAAAATTTTTTCATTATGATCATAATTTTAAATAAATGAAAAATAGACCATGAGAAGCATTTCTCAGAATCTTATGATTTATAATCAACTTATTGGACTGCCAAATGTTTCATACTGCTCACCACCAGAGGAAGTTTGGTATATACAAAAACGTAACGAGAATATGTTTGACAAAAAAAAGATACACAAGGATCCAGCAGTGACTTTGGGGAATCTGGATCATAGAACTGGTAAATTTTATTGGATAGGTACTGACTTACTAACAATGGAGAAAGCATCCAGTTTAATTCTGGGTAGAAACCAAAGCTTGGTTCTTATTAAGAATACATATATACAAAAAAGAAATAACACCTCTGTTGTCTTTTTCTGAGGTAAAAGAAAGCTTCATTCTAGTGGTTAGAGTAACAGGAAAAATTTCAGTAGATTTAGGATATCACATACAATTAAAGTCTTGCCAGAGACTGAAGTCAGTGGGATGTGCTGAGTATGTTTCTGGCCTAGGATCTGAGAGACCTCCAGACTCACACAGGACTTCTGTGGCAAATGCAGAAGGTCAGTCCAGATCTTCTGACTCCTAGTCTAGTCTTCAAATTGCAGGAACATCCAATCTCCTTCTCTTTATCTTTCTGTACTAAGTTTTCTTGTGTGTGAAGCAAGAGTAACAACAGGTTTGTAGGCCAAAGAGATGAGCCACAGGTAGATTTAGCTATTGCATCCCATACTCCATAAACTCTGTTTCTATAATCAGTGGAAGTACTTTGTAGAGATAACCCTTACACATAAAAGTGATACTACTGAGTTCTT
Organism: Ardeotis arabs; assembly: GCA_011801015.1. Lineage (NCBI taxonomy): Eukaryota > Metazoa > Chordata > Aves > Otidiformes > Otididae > Ardeotis > Ardeotis arabs. Next base: position 80,876 of record JAAGAY010143078.1, on the reverse strand, counting down.
AGTTTCTAATGTGCATTCTTTCTGGTCACCTCCCAAATTTGCTAATCCTGTCAATATGTATACTGCATTAGGCCTTGTGGAGAGATGTAAACTCCTAGTGCAGAGCACTGCACCAAATGTAGCACAGTTTAATGATAAAAGAGCCATTGAAATATTTTGCTGGAAAGCCAGACTACATTATTCAAGCATGTGTTTATAAACTCCTGGTTCTAAGCACAATGGCTGCATTATAAATGAGAGCTCAGGAATAGGCAGTTCTCCAAGCGGAGTCAGGAGTGGAAAAGGAGTAACAGCTGACTTCTGTTTATCAGACTAGCTTGAGCAGGATGTTCTTTCACAAATCTAAATATTTATGTAAACAGATGCACATTAAACCACTTAGAAATAAATAAAGCTTTCTGAAAATAGAATTCCACAATGACATCAGGAGCTGTTTATCTTCAAGAATTGTGGGAGTGGGCTTGAGTATCCAAATATTTCATTGAAAAAAGCAATAAAACTAGCTTCAGATGTAATTTCTTAAGTTTATATGACACAGGTCATCTGACTGTGCTGAGTGTACAGATTTACTAGCAGTATTTTTCTAAAACCAGCCAACTTTACCTTCTTTCCCAGCCTCACATAATAGTTGATCATCTGTATTTGTTGCTATTATAGCCTTTAAGTCAGCTAGCTCTTGTCTGCCCTTCTGCGTACTGAGGCAAAGAAAGTCTTTCTGGTGTGTGATGCTCTGCTAGACAAAGGGCAAAGTCTCAGTATTGGCTGTCTCTCACCCACACAGTGCCAACACGAGACATCTTGCATAGCTTTTCTCCTGTGATATTGCATGTCCATATAGAATTATGTCTCAACAGACAAGGGTTGGTTTAAGTATGATTGTATACGAATGCTGAACTAAAAGACTATCATCTACAAGTGATTTTTCTACAGTGTGCTACTTTCTCTGATTCAGTTCCACAATTTGAAAGATGGTATACTGCAGTCACAGTTTAATTTTCTCTCTATGTTTTTGTATGTAATTTTTGCTGGTTTCAAATTGTGTGGTGGGAGGTTTTCTAAAATTCTATTTTTGGCAGCTCTGTGAAATATTTTTTTTTTAATAAATTGCTAGATGCCCTAAATGTCCCTCCATTTTCTTTGCCTGATGTGCAACCTCAGCTAAGTGATTATTTTTAAAATGAAGTTTATTGGACTCCTAAATTTCACACATTACCATGGACTTCTCTGTGACATTTTTTTTCCCCATGTCCTCTGAATATGCAACACAACCTATCTTTAGATTTCTTTTCCCTTGGGCATGCATCCAGGTTTTCAGATATTATAAATACTTTGTTCTAGACTAAATAAATGAAACAGCTCCAACTCAACCCGTATTTATACAAGAGGAGGAAGGTCTGCTTTCCATAGATTTTAATTACATTTTCTATATGTGATTTCTCCTACTTGACAACATTGGTTAAGATTTTTTTTTATAGCTTTGTATTCTATAACCATGATTGCACTGTTAGCCCTCTACGGCTTCTTTAGCCAGTTATATCTCTAAAAGCTTCATGCAATGGAAGATAGTAAAAGGAGCATTCAAACTGTTTGTTGTAAATTTGGAACAAATTAACTTTAGGGGATATAATAACCATCAAGATATGTTACCAGCTTTTTATGATCATTTTACGTCAATAAATGCCAATCTTTGTTCCATGCATTCTTACTGTGAGAACAATGCAGCTTGTCGAACGGTTAGTTTGTGGTTGGAAAAGAACATTAGTTCTGCTCAGTATTGAGTTGATGTAGACAAAAGCAATCTTTTGTTTTTCCTTTGTTTTTGCATGAAGTACCCTGTTTCTGAAACTTGGTGGGTCATTACCTTTGGTTTGCCCTTTCTTCCAGTAAATGTGAAGGTGCTGGCACTGCAATCAAGTCAAGCATTTTTGTTCTGTGATTATGAAATCCCTGTAGTTGCTTGCTCCTATACAGAGCTTAATTTTGTGAATATGACAAACTTGACAATAGCTCTTTTATCCAGAACACTCATTGACTAAAACATTGAAGACAAGACTGACTGAAAAAACCCAACAGTTTGTATCCACTGACTTTGTCTACAGCTCAAAAATATCTCTGTTTTGGCACCTATGTATGTATAAATAAAATTAATAGTTACTGATTTTGAGCAGTTAGACTGCGTAGTTCCAAGCAGTCAAAACTGCTGTTATTTCTCATACCAACCCAAAGTGTTGTCCACCTTTTCTTTTTAACACTGAAACGATATGCTTGACCAGGGATAGAATTTGTGTCCTAGATTTTTCCCATATATTTGAAACCTTTTAAATGTTTCTTCTATGTCCTGATTCGGGCTAGGATAGAGTCAATTTTCACCTGAGCTGGGAGCAGAACTGGAGCTTGATGGCACCTGTGGCTGGGGAACACAGCTGAGACAGGTTACTAATTAGCCAACAGCTGGGATCACTTACCCAAATTGGCCAAAGGGCCCTTCTGCCCCATGGTGCTCTGGGTATAAAGTGGGGACAGTGCTGAGGGGAGCCTTCTGCTACTCAGGAGGGAGCTGGGCATCAGGATCCACCATGATCTTTTGTACTTACTTACAGTGTGCCTTACTTACAGTTAGGCACTTAAGCATTTTCTGTTATTGATTTGTTTGTTTTCCATCTGTTTTATTTTGCTCTGTTCCCTTAAACTGTTTCTACCTCAACCCATGAGTTTTGCCACCTTTTTCTTTCCCAATTCTCCTCCCTGTCCCACTCTGAGGGGCAGTAAGTGGGGAGTGAGAGAGAGACTAGTATTTTAGCTGCTGAGTAGGGCTGAACCACAACATTCTACTATGTTATCTGTGTGGAAGAATGTTCAAAAAAAATGCAGATAAGAAATTTGAGATATTTTTTCTACAAATCTGAGTTTCACTGCGTTCAGTCAATTACTTAATTTGGACAGAATAATTACTTGCAGAACAAAGCAATGCTTGAGCAGTATCAGAATGCTACTCCGTGGGCTGCATAGGATTTTTTTTTTTTTTAGAACTTACTTGGAATAAATAAGTTTTGTTCAGCATTAACTACAAGCCTATGATAACTCTATGCTGATTAAAGTCGTGTTATACTGCTATTCCAGACTTCTCCTGATGTTCTCCTACAAATGAAGACTTAGTAATGTAATTCTAGGTGAATTCGGAAGTTGCATCTTACAGTAAAACCAGACAGTTTTAGTTTAAGAATGATATATCTTGACATACAGACAAGTTAAAATAAAGAAAAAATAAAAATGAGGAAAAGACTGATAGTCTAACTTTGTTCCATGCTATTTAATTTTTTAAAAGTTGTTTGACCTCAAATTTATATTTCTATTCCCATGAAATAATGGATAAAATATCTGGAAAGTATATTTGTCTTTTTACAAATATTTCTGATATTTGATTAAAATATTGATTCAGACTTTTCCACTTGCTGTCTTCTAAATAGCAAACTGCAAGCTTTGCTTGCTTTGGTTTTGTTTGTTGCACCTCTAAGAGGTCTTGAGTTTCTAAGGAATTTATTTCTTCTGATGAAATCTGAAAAGAAGGAAGAAAGAAAACTTAAAATCCTGATTCCAATTTTTGTATAGTCACTCAAACTGCTGCAAAACTAATGATATGGATGCATCTGAATATATTTGCATCTGTCATGCTCAGAGGAAACTGTGCAAGATATTGGGGACAGATATTCTTTAAGTATTTTCCAGTGTCATTTTCTCTACACTTGTTGACGTCAGGGTATAAGATGATTAGAATACATATATTTTGCTTTTGCTTGCAGCTATGTAATTCTAAGGGAGTTAATACCCCTTGGAGAATAGAGGATGTATTCCTGGTATTTCTTCAGTTTTCTCTGCTCCTTAATCAGTGTCAACAAAGTAGAATGAGTTTTCTGTGAGCAGTATTTTCACAAAAAAAAAAAAGCGCTCTTTCAGGAGTACGCAAGTAAGAATGTGTGAAGAATGGTGTATGAAAGAAAACAGTGAAGTAAAACTTATTTTAGAGGTTTTCCCAAAATTGTTGTGAAAAGCACTGTTTCTGTCTCATACTGTTAAAAGTGTTCTGTGTCCACATAAGTGCACATTAATAATCAGTAGAGTTAACTTCATGAATTTTAGATACTACTTTTGAGCATTTTGTAGGATTACTGTCTTACGTAAGTTATACACTTCTCAAAAATCCAGAAAATCAATATTGTATGTGTACTCGATTTCCCGCTAGCTTTAAGTCTCTGATGGGAGTGGTGTTTGTTGTTTTTTTTTTTTTTATATACATTACTTAGTTTCATTACGGATAGTGTGTGAATGGGTGATGTGGTTTTGACTTTGTGTTCATTATTGATCATCTTGGGCCTTATAGAGACACACATGCTTTAGCACTGAATTTTTCTCAGGAATACAAATTTCAAGTGATAGCCTGTTGTTATGAGTTGATTTGCTGTTACAGTTTTACCAGTTTTTCCAAGATGCCCAGTATTCAGTAGTAGTGTGCTTGTCTTCATTGTTGTTACTGTTCTTTGCATGATGATGACTATCTTGCATGCCGTATGTTCTCTAATCACCTATTGACAGAGGAATAAATTATTACAGTCATAGAAGTGTTGGTTGCCTGGGACTTTTCAGCATCATGCAGTCCAACTTCCTTCTCAAAGCATGAACATCGGATCAGTCATGGCTTTGGTTAGCTTTAGTCTTAAAAGCCACGTGCTGTAGGCCCCTGACTGTGTTAGAAGCCTGTTACTGGACCATCTCCAAAATCCCCATATTTTTATTGGAGCAAGGGTCCAAAGCTGGATGAAGTTCTCTGGCTAAGCCTCACCAGTGCTGCACCGAAGAAGAAAGTGTCTTCCCTGCTCTGGTGCTCCTGTTCCTCCTGATGTAGCCCTGTAGCCCAGGTATGCAGTTTGCTTTAGTTGTGATGGAAGTACACTGTTGCCTTATATGTAGTTGGTATCTGCTGTAACTGCCAAGCTGTTTTCAGCAGGTGCTGATACGGCCTGTCCTTCTGCCCCAGGAGCAGATGTTTTCACCTCTTGTTGAACTTTAAGTTTTCTTCTGGGCCAGTCCTGAGTTTTCAGCAGGTCCCTCTGATTTGAAGCTCCACCCTCTAATTTCTGTTAAAGTGTTTGAATTACTGACAAAAATTCTGGGTTTGTCATACACTAAATATTTGTGGCTTGAGAAAGTAGAGCAGTCACGGCCTCATGTGGTGTTTCTGCTCTAGACAAGCAGAAATTAACAAATGTTAGAGATGGTTTTTCATGTTACTATCCAAATGACATTTTTTCATTCATTAAATTATCTTTCAAGACATTTTGGTTGATTACAAAAGCATTTTGATGGCAGATTTCCACATGGATATAGTAATTTCCTGGTACATAGCGATTAAACATGATGCGCACAACAGTGGGGGTCATAAGAAACGTGCCTTCTTTCTCAATGAAGTTTGTTTCTGTTGCAAGCACCTTATAGGTATTTTGTGAAGTTATGCTCCTAGCTTGTATTGATTAGTGTTCATGAATGGTCATGTCTTACTACTTTACAACAAGATTAAAATCCCTAACTGTTACCTGCTTATTTTGAAATCTTCCCATTAAGATGGCCAAATCTTTCTGACATCCTTCATGGTAGTCTGACAAGATGTTTGTGTGGTTGGAGTCTGAACCACCAAATCTTCAAGAATTTTGCATGCATTGTGAATGGCATATGTGTACGCCACCCAGAATTTCTTAATGTTCCCTTTTAAATTCTTAAGAATGCCAGAGTGACAATTTGCACAAGTCACGTCCTGGGTGTTGGGTTTTGTTGTTGGTGGAGTTGCCAGTAGATAGCATTTACTATGCAGTATTAAGAATGTAAATGTCAAGTTGGTCATTTGGGTTTTCATGGTAGTTCAGGAAACTGAAACCTGAAATTTGTTCTTTAATTGCATTACCTTCCTGAAATCCTCCTCTCTCACTGTGTCGACATCTTTGTTTATCGTCTGCTCAGTGTCTTTCAGAACTGTTTGTGTCTGCCAATGAATCTGGCAGATATATGGCTTTATCATTTGGTGTTCTTACCTGCCAAAAGGCACACAAACATGGGGGAAATAAATTTGTGAGTTTTTGATTAATGTCTTCAGTTGTTGATAAAGAAATGTCTGAGTGAGACTTGTAGACATTTTCTAAGGTAATACTAGTTTTGCTGACTTTGTGTGCTATTTTAACAGTGACCATTTTGATTGGTCTTCCTGTCAGTGATTCAGCTCTAAGATGTCCATGACAACAAGAGTGTTGATCTGTTGTTTTAATTCCTTCACAGGAATTTTATCACATATCTGATTTACAAGAGGTGCTACAGGAAAAGGTCTAAATACCTTTAGTAACATTCCTGTAATGATATCGCTGTGCTTTGTGTTCCCTCTCTTAGGGAAAGTTATAGTTATATATTTCCACAAAATGTATTCCTTCTATGCTACCTGTGCTGAATAAATTTTGGTACTGGAGAGACAGGAGACACAGTTGTCCCCTGTTTTCCTCATGCTGCTCTCCATCTTCACATCAGGATCTGTGCTATCTTCAGGGATCCCTGAGGAATCCAGAACAAGATATGGACCATGTAGAGGAGGAGCAAGGGAAAGAAATCTTCGTGTAGATTGCTAGAGCACGTTATATCTGATATATCTGGCTATTTTCAGCTGTCAAAATGCTTCTGAAAGGAGAAAACAAAGCAGCAAATATTGTGTTGGACTGTAGTATTTATGGAAATACCTGCTAATGTTCCAAGACTGTGGATAGTGGTCTTGGAACATCATCCATCCTGTCAGCCAGATCATCTAAGTAGTGTCTATTTGCAGTTTTGGAATGCTTAAGAAAGGAAATGATAATAACAGAGTGAATATATGCATTCTGGAGATTTTTTGTTTAAGTAGATTTAGAAAGTACTATACCCATTTCTGTTGAATGTCTAACCTGGTGTACTTTAAATGAACTTCTGAACCTGCTACTGCTGGCTTCAATGATTTATGTCTTTGTGTGGAAACATTTGCATTTGAAATTAATGTATTAAAAAAATAAAAACTAGTTTAAAATAATGAAATTGTTTCTAAGAAACAATTGGGGAAAAATTTTCACTGTTTGTGTTCACACTGCCAGGTGCTACTCTTATGCTTTGGTTAAGTCTTGTTGGCATGTGGATTTTTTTTCCCCGCTTTCTGCCCCAATTTCTAGGGTTATATAACCCTTGGCTGTGGAGCTTAAGCCTGTTTATGTAAACCTAAAGGTGTCAGTATCATTTTTAGATACCAGAGTGTTTCATCACAAGATAAATTCCTGGTAAATATTTTTTTTAATGGGTGGAGATTTATTGCTGTATTCATTTTTATAGTTTCTTAATCTGGCTTGAGTCACTGGGAAGGAAGCCATGGATTCTTTAGTATAGAGCCTTTGAGCAGCCTGTGTGTTATTGTGCTGAATCACAGCACCTGCACCAGCCTAAACAAACCATTTTTCTTGAGCCCCTGGAGATTCTAGACTTAGGAATAGCAATTTTCTAGTCCAGCAAATATAATTATAATAAAAGCATCAAATATTTTGAAATGGATAAATATTCTTCTGCTTATGTTTGGTCTGAGCGTAATTAAATTACACCTGATGTTTATGATTCATCCTATGAAGATTTACAAATGATGTTTTTGCGGTATGAGAAATATTTTCAATATTGAGTTGCTTTGTGTGATACACTTTTATTATTATTTCCATAGGCACAAACCCTAGAAGTTTTATTATCCATTTAATTTCCATAAATCATTACAAATTACTCAAAAATTTTTGCTTAGGTCAAATTACATTTTCCATAGTTTCATTAAAATATATTTTGTGGAGATATTTTTCTCTTTTTTTCCATTCTTGCTGCCCTATGCGTGCTTTGTATGTTTGACTTTAATCACTGTTACTTGACAATTAATAAAAGTAAACAGAGCAAGAGAAGAGAGGAGGAGGCACAAGTTTTTTCGCTCAAACTGACTCACACTTCCTATGTGCATTTGGGCAAATCACTTAACTTCTCCATGTCTATTTCCACATCTGTACAGCAGGAGTAAATTTCCCATGGACTCTATAAAAATTAATTAATCTTTGGAAAATACCTAGAAATTCTAAAATAGGGCCTTGTAGGTTCCAGCATCTTATAAATTACATCATAATGACATCAATTAACTTAGGACTTGGTTAAAAGCATGTGTAGATTATTTATACATTTGTGTCAATAGCTGTAAGTGGTGTTAATTCATGTTTCACGGGACTGTATGATTATCACAAACCCTCTGCATTGTTCTCTATATACTGTCAACAGTAAACCTGACAAATGTTAGCCTGAGCAGACTTATATTACTACTAGAAAGTTCAACTACTGATAAAAATATTGGAGTAGGACTAAAAATCTAGGCTTAAAATAAGAACCGTTTAAAAAAAAAAACAAAACAACAAACAAAAAAACCAAAACCAAAACAAAAGAAAAAAAACCAAAAAAGATAGTATTTTTTATCAAGGTAACTACTCTTTTGAAACTTTTTGCTTGCATTGTTGTCACTGTGGCTCTGTTCTTTGCTTATAAGTTCTCTTGCCTGCTACAGCTCAATGTTTAACCTTTCTCTTTTGGGCCATAAGAATAAAAAGGATTGAGTACTTGCAAAGCAATGCCACAGCCACCTGAAGAGCTGTCTTTTCAACCTTTTTATGTGTATTTTCATGGTAAATGTACTGGTTTTGCTGATTGACCTTGTGATCGATAGAAGTCCAGGCGTATCAATGCTGATTATTGTTTTAGATCTTATTTGGAATAGTAATTAGAGCAACAAAATACATTTCAAATTGCTTTCAGATGGACCTGGGAGAGATAGCTAACTCTACACTAAACAGGAAGCCTGAGAAAGGACTAAGCAGTTTTTCATCTTCTAGGGTGTGACAAAGCAGTTGTCTGATGGTGTCTTTGGCATCCTTCTATATCCAGTCAGCTGAGATTGTCAGGCTGACCCAGCTTCTGCTGAGTAAGCAAAACTTTCAGGTTCTGAAGACTTCTCTAAGCTGTAATGTAGAGCTGCAGCATAATACATTATCATTCTGGGCTTTTATAAAAGAATTGCTCAATAGCAAGGACTGTCACCTGAAGCCCTGTGAACATAAGGCAAAATATAATTCTTGATGGACAGCAGTAGTAATAAAGAGAAATCCCACTAATAATTAGATGCATAATTACTTTAGAGTAGACTTATGGAAAAGCCATTTTCCCCACACCCTTTTCTTCCTCCTCCCCTTAGTAATCAGCCCTTGCCAAATCCTAACTTAAAGCATTTAACAGACGTAGCTAGTTGTCTCTTACTTTGTATAAAGTACCCTCCACGTGAGGTACACATATAGAGAAAGTTTGGGTAATGATTGGCTTGGCAAAGAGATTTTTTTGGACGGATAAAAATTCCCAAGGCCTCTGTTTATTTATATAGTTCTTGGAATAACCTTGTTTTCAAAAGGCTGCTGGCCAGCTGCTGAGACAGCGTTCCAACTAATATATTCCCAACGCAATCACCGCACTTTGCTTTTCCCATCATGATATCCCCAAGGCTGTTTTTGGTTAAATCTCATGACTGGAATATAGGAAAGTTCACATTAAGTCAAAGCTCACAATGCCACAATGTTTCTTTTCTTTTTTTTTTTCCTCCCTTTTTTTAAAAAAAAAAAAAAAATTCTTTTAACTAAGCCCCTTTAAATGGAAAGGTGCCTATTTCAGCTGCTTTAGCCCAGGGTATTTCTCTATCTGTGGGCAGAATAAGACATCTGTAATGCAGTATATGGCTGCATATATTATACCAAGAATAAGTGGATCACTATGGTGTGTATATGCAGAGGTTACTTTTAGCATGTAGATTAAACATTCAGTTTCAGTGACTAAAATAAAAGCAGAGCCACTGCTAAGGATCTCTGTGGTATAAGTGCCCTTTTAGCATTTCATTGTTCTTTGCAACCAAACCACCAGGCAATGAAACAGGACAACAAACTACACATTTTTGTTTGTTTTTATTTGACCTTTTTTTTTTTAAGTCAGAAAATTAAAAAGCAAGACTCATATGTCTCATGGTCATAGTGCATGGAGAGCCCAGGGGACTTAGAAATGTTTACAAGAATTTTTTTTCTGGTTAGGTGAACTACTACCATTGAAGAAAATTCTTGCCCATTTCTATGCTTCCTATGCATGGAAATGATTGTATTTTTTCCACAGGTGTGAAAATAGAAGTGAATAATAACACCTAAACAAAATAGAAGAATGAGACAAATGATTAATTTAAATCCATGGTGCCCATCTGTCCATATGATAAAGGCAGGACTAAAAGTTCCACAGGCAAAAACAATTATTGTATGCTTTCACACCCCAACTTGACCATAGGAAAGTTGGTTGCTATATGCTGCTCTGTGGGATGTATAGTCTTGGACTAAGCTTTATACAAGAGAGTGCATTTTTAGCAGAGGCTGAATACAGACAGAGAGTTGGGCCTAGTAAACTTATCTTTATAATGTTATTTTACTCAAGATATTTGAAGTGTCTGCTGTTCTCCTGCCACTGCTTGACTACACCAAGCAGCCAGTAAGAATGTTCTGGTATTTTGTTTGTTTTTCTACGTAGCTACACTTCTTGATTGTTGTATCCAGGATAAAGCAACTTTTCACCACTGATTTAGCTGGCTTCTCTACATTCAGTGAGTACCACCAATTTCTTTACTAACAGAGACATTATCAAATTAAATGTTTAACCCCTTCCTCCACCCCAAACCCATATGCTTAGGTAGAATGGAATTGAAAGTTTGGGCAGTTCTTCTCAAAATCCACATTCAATTTTCCTCTTTCCTAGAGCCTGTTGTGCTAGTTGTTCACCACAGCTTATCTTCACAGTGCCACAGACATCTTCTGCTCCCAGTGATGGCAGGTCTGGCTTTATGAGAAATCCTGTGACAGACATTTGCTAAGACAGTATTTCTAAGTAGAAATAGATTAACCACCCTGAGAAGGGCACTGGAAGAAGAAGATTTAGAAGGTAGGATATTTCACTTAGTGAGGGATAGGCGGCACTACAGAAGGAAGTGGTTGAGATCATCTCTGGCTTTGTTAATTATATTGCTCACTTTAGATAGTTAGCAAGTAATAAGCTCTGTGTTGGTATGTACCTGCACAGCTACAGAGCTCCATTAATTTTTAGTAAGAATCCAAAAACATACACAGGTGAATTTAAAAAGTGATGAAATTATCTTGGAGAGACACACAAGGATGGCAGCCCTGGCGGACAAACACATTTCATTTTCTTTTGGGAAATTAGGGTGAACTGAATGGAATGAGTCAGAGGTCAGTCATGCACAGGAATGATTGATATTTCATGTTGTTCAAAATTTTAGGGCGTTTCTACCCTCCCCCTCCTCCCCCAATGCTGTACTTTATTTAGGAAAAAATATAGACAACACAACTGTGCCCAGTATGTCTGGATTGGTTTACTGGCTTGTTCTACTGCCATATCTTGAAGCTTTTGGATGAATAAATACTGGAATGTTAAAGAGGAAAACATATTTAGAAAATACAACAAGAACTTTTTGTCACAATATTTATGCAGAGAAACTAAAATTACTATGGAGCAAATAGTGTGAAAAGTGGCCAGCAGATAACAAAGCAACATAAATTGACTTGAGCTCCACAATTCAATACCTAGAGGGGCTTCCAGACCCTGTCATGAGAAGTAACTGTGGAAAGCAGGGAGGCAGCAGCTTCCATAGAGGTCACTGTACAAAGACAATTACTTGAACTAATTTTTTTTGTATTTTGAGAAAAGAAGGGTTGCTTGCCTCTTAAGGTCATTTTGAACATTGCTCCTTCTTGTCTCACCTTATTAAAATTTTGTTAATTTAGAGATATTTATTTAACTCATCCCTTTTGAGGGGAGTTAAGTTTTCTGAGCATCCAAAGTGGATTTGATTTTCCCGAAAGGCTGGATGTGACCCTAAGGACACTGCAGATTGCTTGTCACAGGCAGAAGGTTGCAAGATCACTGTATATTGAAGGTCTTGGCAGCACAAATCCAGGGAAACAACATTTTTCTTGAGAGTCCCACTGTGTTTTATAGATGACAGTATTAAAAAGCCTGAATGTTTTTCCTGATGTTCCATTAAGAACACATGGGAAAATAATACTTTATGTGAAAAGGAGCCCAGCTCACGTGCACAGTCTAGTTTGTGTTATCATCACTTACATCTTTTCTGTTAAGAGCTTTTTATGTTTCCAAAATCACTTATTTTGAACATCATATTGCATCTAGTGTCGATACCATTTGGATTTGAGGACAACAAAAATGTCCCATCTTCATTTGTAAGATGCTCTTTGGGTTATATAAAACAAAGGTTACATAGGTTTAGTCTTTCAAAAATCAGAGGTCATGGTAGAATAAGGTAAAGTAGGAAACAACACCACAGTAATCATTATGGCTATGACTAATTTTCCATTACTGAAAAAAATATTGCCCTGTTGCTTTGATTAACTTCTGAACAGGAATGTATGAATCTGAGATTATATATATGTATAATTACTGAAGCAGATAGGAACACTAGCTATTTATGTATGCATACTCTTATGGGTCAAAAATGTAGTCTTTTTTTTTAAATTTGCACAGATTATATGAATTCCTTTTTCAAAAATGCATGGAAAAATTATAAGCTGTATGTAAAGGCTTCACTAGGTTCTGTTTCTTTCCTCTGCATATTTATATGCACACATATACCTAGCCTAAATGTTTCGGTATGAATAGCTGGTGGGGGAGGGCATAATATAGATAGATGGGATTATTCATTTAAAAGCTACTGACTGGGCTACTTAAATAGCTAGGTTTGGTCAGTTATATCTGGTTTCCACATGTGTTTCCTGTTTTTCTTCTAAATTCTATACTGCTCAGGGACCTGGGGAGTGCGAGTCCTTCCTTTCAGGAAAATCCTGGACTGCTTTGTTCATTACTGCCATGGGAATGTGTTAAATTTAAGCATGTGTCGTACAGGTCTCAACTCTGTTTCTCCAATAGCAGATACAAGCCTAGCTCATTAGAAATGTGAGAAGAAGGAGAAAGCAATGGTGAACAACTACTTTTTTTTTTCTGAGTGGGCAGCAAAGAGGGGGGGATAAGTGTGTACTGTTTAGGCCTCTTCTGCTGTTTGCCAGAGTCAGTTCAAGTAAATTAAAACAGTGACTTTGAAGTATGCAAACTAAAGTAGCTCTGGTTTTTAGCCTAGCGTAAACAATGTAAAATACATCAGTAGTCTTAAACACTCAGGAAGAGATAAAACATCCCAAGCAGAAAACCTGGGAACGTATAAAAAAATGTGTTTACTTGAAATCTGTGACAAGGCACAATTGTATTTTTCTCTACTCAGACAATACTGTTTTAATTATGATGGTTATGTCTCTTATTATGGTAATCCACCATAAGCCCCTAGAAATTGCTTATTAAGAATTAAGTTTCTGACTGTTCAACTAAGAAGAATAAGACACTAAACCTGTTGCATCCAGGTTATTATCAATGTATTTTTTCTAAGTGTTGTGTGCACGCTTTTAGAGGAATTACCATAATAAAAAGTAGGATTGTCCTGACTAGTTTGTCATGAGAGAGGGGCATAAAATATATTCCAGTCTTAAGTACCATATTACACCTAAAAGAAGGCATTTCTGTGGTCCACTCCAGGCCTCTGATTTTAGGTGAATAAGTCAGAGTGTGATTTCTCTAAATTCCTTTTACAGTGATAGAAAAGGTTTTCTCCTGCAGAAAGAAACAATGCAGCATGCAGCTGCTGCAAAAAACTTCATCTCCATTGAATCCTCAAATATTATCATGTTAAAAATTAGCCATTGATAACTTTGTAGCCTCCAACTCTCTCTACAGCCAAGCTCTACTGCTTTTAGAGCATCTCACAGTCACTGTTAGGGACCAGGCCTAAGCACAGCCCTAAATTTTCTTTTGGGTCAGCGGCCCCCAAATTAGCTACTTTTGGGATAATTAATTTCACTGGCTTCTTTCTCACTACACAAGACAGCAGAAGAACTAGCAGCCTCCTAGCACACCCTTCTTTAATGCCAGCTCCAAATTAATATATTTCATCAAATTGTGCAAAGTGTATAGGCGATCTGATTTCCTAACTCCCTGCCCCATTTGTGACTAACCTGTACAGTCAGCTCAGCTTGTTCTGTTTGGGCTAACTCAGTACTGTCTTGGTACTGAGGTTCAGCAATTTACCTGATACCTAGGCAGGTGGGGAGAGTCATTCAAATTGAAGAGACAAGTCTTAATGGAGCCCTGGATATTGCTTTTTCCTAAAGTTCAATCTTTCCCACTGAAAGCCTGAGAGTGAGTGCATGTGTGTGAGTAAACGCGTGGCAATGTTTTGATCTCAGGCAAAAAAAGAGAAAGATTAATGTTGAGCTGATGCTGGGGTCTCTTTGAATTATCCAGAAAGAGTGGCGTAGTCATGTGTGTTAGTTCATTATGGTCTTTAGGGAGAGGAGATGGAAACATTCTCAATCACATATTAAGTGGACTGCATTTTTGTTCAGCTGATTGAGGAACATGCTGCTCAATATGCTGTTATATCAGATCTTAAGGAATCAAATGAAGAATTTAGGCAAGATGAAAACTAAAACCATATTTCAAAATGTCAAGAACTGGTTTTGGATTCCAGTATGTCTTTTTAAAATTCTTACAGTTTCCTTCAAATATAATAGTAACTTTTTTGGGGAAAAAAAAAGACAAAATATTATCTCCATGAGAGTATAGTTAATGATGCCTTCCCCTCAGAAGATTCTGTAGAGGGTAAAAACTTTATAGGAAATCCTTGTGTATGTTTCATCAAATTTCCTGGAAAGATTTTAAATAAAGAAATAACAGTGAATGCATGTGACTTAGAGGGTGAGAAGCAAAAAGAATCACCTTGATAAATGAGGAGAAAGGTAGAGAATAGTACTGGAGAATAACAGATCTGTGAAAACAGGATTTTGCTGGAATGGAATCCAGAGATGCCCTAGGAAAGAATTATGTTTTTAAAACAGTTGAAGAGGAGTATTTAGTATTTGCAGATAAGCATAGAACTAAATAGCAAGGTTAGGTGCTGCTAAGGCAGGAAAAGCTTTACAACGAAGTAATACAGAACCTAAGTTTGTGAAGGAAATTAGTATTCTTTTTTTTTTTAAATGATGTGCCAGATTCAAAACACCAGGGAGAGCAAAACTACCATTACTCAGACAGTAGCCAAGAACTCACCTAAGTTGCTACTATAATTATAAAGTTGTTATTCTGCTACCCACTATGGAGGAAATATTAGAAGTACTTATATGACTATTATTAGCCTTGCCAAAATATAGTATAAAGTAACATGAACAAAACAGTGTGATAGGTGAGATATTTTGGCAACTGTTTGTTACAATCTTAGTCGGCACTCTTCCTTTTGACTTTTCCACAGTCGTCTTGACCTTGCTTTAGGTAGCAGTAGAGGTTTTTGTTCAATTCTAGTGGCCATGAGTTTTGGATATTTGTAATAACTTTTACTCTGAAGAGAGTTAAATTCTTTCTCAAGCAGTGCCAAGTCAGCTTTATTTCTGCCATGTTTGACAGAGCTCTGCACCTAAACACATTCTGGGGGCACAATGCTGCTGCTGGTATGAAGTTACCTTCTCTGGTATTAGTACCTTGGCCATGTCTAGCTCTGATAGAATTTCATTTCTTCTTTTTAATTTCAAAAAAACTATTGTAGTACTTCATTTAGGAATATGTATTAGAGCTCCTTTCCTCTGAAGAAATCTTGACTTGGTAGTCCCCAGATAAAAAGTTCTTTTGAGGTCTGGAGCTGCCTAGTTTCATTCCTATTTGTGTTGGCTGAGATGATGTTTGGTTGGGTTTTTTTTGTCTCAAACTGAGACAGTAGTAGGTGTAGTTTCATGGGAAAAACTTTCTTTGATCTGAAAAAGAGTAAAAATTACTAGTAAATTTATGTAACAGCTCGTGCTGTGTGTCACTGTTCCTGCTTTCAGAGTTGTCTGTATTTCAGTATATTGGTCAAAATAGCCTTTGTCATACCAATGTATAAGAGCATGGGCTAAGTCAGCGTAATAATCATACACTTAACCTACTGCGATGTGCCATAATGAAAACACAAATAATGTATCGAATACATTTCATATGAGCTCTGAATTGTTTACTCTTTTGGTGACTTAACATGAAAGGACAAAGACTGTTATAATGCCTGCTGGTACCATGGAGATGGTTTCCAGAAAATATGAAAGTGATTGATAGATAAAGCTTTAAGCAAAAGTTACTAACTAAAAACAGGGGGATTTTTTGTGTTGCTATGACATCACATAAACTGAATGTCATTGGCACTTAGACACTGCACCTGATTGTTAGTGTTATTCCTGGTTTGATGAACACAGCCACAAAAACTATGGAGTTTCTTTTCTTTACTGATTCCTGTGAAACCACTTGACAAATACTTTGTCCTCAATTTGAATTTTGATGTTGATGCCTGAAAGTCCTGGCAGTGCATGATTATGTACTTTGCATGTCACAATTAAACAGCAAAAGTCTGCATAGGATGCCTTTAGTAAAAAATCCAAGAAAACAGAAATCCATTTTTCCATATTTTAGTTATGGAAATTCCTTGATCTTCTCTGTGGGCTTTTGTTTGGGCATTTTTTTTCTTAAGCTAGGTTTGAAATTATGATGTTTCTTAGAAGCATAACAACAGGCTTTGATGTTAGTGACTTAAGATGACTTGACCCATTTTACTGAACCTGTTTCAAAATTTCTTTAAGATCAGACTGTCATAAATCAATGAATATTGCTTTTTATTCTTTATATCAATAAGTAGTGAAATATACCAACATATTGATTTATTTTATTTTATTTTTTTTAATAATTGAAAACAGGGCACATATCTGGAAGTCTAAAGCCATTCTGTCCATTCAGAGGGTCAAAATGGTAATGGAGCAGTTCTGCTCTTGATGCAATTAAGTGTTACTGCCTTTTTCTCTGACCTGATCCAAGGACTTGAATGAAGAATCCAGGGAGCTTTCAGTTAAGTCACAGTATTCTCTTTGCCACTATGTCAAGAACCATGTCTATTACAAGAAGAAAAAGAAATATAAAATGACAGTTCTTCCTTTTGACCTGATGCTGAAGTACCATGAAGCAAGTTGACTTGGAGACAGGTCCTTGTGTTTTGCATACACAGGCAATTTTAAAATGAGATAATTCCTGATAGAGCAGTGTAATTTTTTTTTTATTGCTATTGGTGTACATTTCCCTTGAATGGGGGAAAAAAATAAATTCTTAATGTATTTTATGAATAGGTATGAAAAGATGGTTAGAATGTCTCTTCTTCTGAGAGTCTTTTCTTTTTCAATTTCCTAACAAAATATTAGTCGTCTTTCCTTTCTAGTAGTTAGAAAAATTGCAATTAGTGTTGATTAACATCATTAAATCACCAGAAAGAAGGTAGGTACTTGACCATACTTCAGTTTTCCAGCAACTATGCCAAGATGCAGTAGTTAAAATAAGCTTCTTAAAAATTGTAAAATGTGCTGCAACTAGTTTCTCACAAATTTCTACTTGTTCTGAAAATTGTTAGCTGATTATTCAAAAATTTTCTTACCAAAGGAAAGCAAATATCTAAGTAACTGATAATGTGATGAATGACAATTGTCAAACCCTTTTTGACGAAAGATTTGTCTTCCATCATAGTTGACTGAGCTTAAACAGAGCCCAAGGCGAAAAGTCTGTTGAATTCTCCCTGAACCTACTGAAAGTTTCTGAAAACTCAAGTTCATACGCTAATCCAAATAACTCTGGGTTAAACCCAAAATCGACAACAAGATGCTACGTATATGGTGTTGAAGAACAATGACACTGTTTCATATAAAAATGCTGAAATTCAAAACAGTGATTAGTATTGTTGGAGTTCAATGACTCCTCCAAATTCTTCTCATTTTATTTAATCTGACAATTGCATCCGTAATTTGGATTCCATTAACACTTTGTTTCTTATTTTTCTACTCTGACTTTCTTTAGGGATTTAGTGCTTTGGGAACTCTCCTGTAGCCTAGTGGAGAACTACAATAAGAATAAGAAGAGAATAATGTAAAGTCTTTAAGGGTTAACTCTACCCCAAGAGATTAATAGGTTAACCTAAAAGTTTTTGTCTAGTAAATACATTAAAACCCTGTCATAGTACTGCGCAGTGTGTTTCTTATTAAACGATAGACACCTCATTTTTCTGCTATATTTGCCATTAGCTCCACTATAAAATATAATTTTTTTGAGTAATTTTTTTTCTTTTGGTTATTGTAATGGCAGTGCTCCAGACACTTTTTGGAACTCTTTAGAGGTTGCATCTGTCTGTATAGCTTACATTTTTCTCCTGAGACCTGGACAATTCATACAATGTGTAGAGGGTTTTGTTTGGTTTTAGGTTGGTTTTTTGTTTGTTTGTTTAGATGATTAAAAAAGGACCTTTCTTCCTTTTGAAATTTTTTCCTATTTTAGTCCTGATGTCCACTTACAAAGAGTTCAAGGACAATTTGCAATGAAAGATATTACTTGTTTGCTTCTAAGTTTCACCTTGAGTGGAGAAAATGAGTCTGGACAGAGTCGTGGCTAAAAAAAGATATTAAAATATGGGTTGTATAGTTGAATTGGTTACTGTTAGAAGGAATTTTTTTTTTTTCTTCGAGTTGCACTGGAACAGAAAGGAAAAAAAAGGTATATCCAGTGACTTCAGGTACTGAGACCAGATGATGCATTATAAGTTAGTCTTGTGCAATTGGTCGTATTTTTACTATGCATTAGCAAGTGTAACGCAATAAACTTTTTTCTTATTGTTACAAATTCTGAGCATTTTCTCTTCTCAAAATCAATTTTTTTTTTCCCATCAGAATTGACTCTGAAATTTGTTGTGGGTATAATCCAACAAGATGGGTCAAATAGGTACTCTGTTTAAAACAAAGTGTCGTGTCCGTGTAATGCTTAACTTTGGTTTAGACCTCCTTTGAGGTCTTAACTTTGTTTTAGACCTCAAATTCAAATGCAAAGCAAAACTAAAATACCTTCAAAATTAAAGCTAAAAACCAGTAACCTTACTGGAATTCTGGATGTTTGGCAAAGATCTATGACTGTACAGTTAAGCTTTATCTTGCTTTCTTTGTTTTCTTGTAAATTCTGTTTGTTTGAAGACCCTTTATTTTTAAATAATGTCAGCAAATTCTATGATCTGTTTGTCTTGTCTTTGTAATAGTTCTGTAGCAAACGTTTAGATTGATACTGATTAGGTTGTTCCGTAATTTTGTAAAAAGAATAAAATAAGACAGATATCTGTGGCAAATAATTTTCAGTGCATTCCTCAGAGGTCAGTAATTTGTCCTAGAAGCTCATTTTAAGAACTTCATTAAAACCTTTTATCTCTCATAGATCTAAGAATAGTGATTGAAAGAATGCCTGTACTGATTATTTGTATTCTTCAGAAAGTCTTCATATTCTGCAGCTGCAGACTTGAAGTCCTTGGGAAGTGTAATCTGTTCATATGCCCATATGAAGATGATTATTAAAAAGAGCTTGATAATACAGTTAAGAAAGTAAAGATACTAATAGTAATTTCTAACCAGTTGCTGGTATAACTAATTCCAACATAATAATAATCACTTTGTATTGTGTTAAAAGGTCTGCCTGCTAATTAAAAGCAGTCTTTTCCAGGCATGATCAGATAGCTGTACTAAGCTAATGGTGTTATGGTGGTTGTATTTCTGTTGCTATGTGTATCTTGCATACTGTCTGCTAGAGAGCCCTTGTAGGAGATTCTTTGGAATAAACAGAAGATGAAATAAATCTGGATTTTATTTATTTATTTCAGATTGAATGCTAACATTCCTTTCACCAGTCATGACATAAGCTTTCCTTTAGCAAGTACTAGTAAAATAAGAACTTCGCTGAATTTCTGGACATTTTACAAAGATATCTTCACTTGCACACTCCTATCATCTTGACTAGAAAATTGGGAGTGTGATAGCTAAATTAGTCAGAAAAGGTTTACTAACAAAGTTTTGTTTAAGTTTCTGTTAGCTTGCCATGATTAAGTTATATCAGATTCTGTGAATGATACCGTGCAAGAATGTGATGTGTGTATTTCGATACCCACGAGCCCTTGCGTCCCTACTTGGGTTAGCATTAGGAAGGCTTAAGCAGAAGTCCTAAGCAAGTATTAAACTAATGCCTCTGGATCCATAGCAGGATACTTAAATCTTTCTGAGCACTGGGTCAGTAAAAGGCAGTATCCTACCAGAATCCTCTAGCTTATTTTTGGCTGGAATCCCATTTCTCCTTCGGTTGTGGACACATAGTTTGCTCCTACCATGCTGGGATTCTTGCTACATTTCTGTTCATTGTGTGGCCATTTTTACAAGTGTCCTGGTAGGCAGCATACTCTCTGCACCCTTCAGACCTTCTTGTCTAAGGCTGAGTCTGGACTGGGGCCTGCTAAACATGGTAACATTGCAAGCAGTAATTGTTCTAGCAGAACAGAACATGGTCCTTGATTTAACACCAGGCTCAGGTTAGAGTTTAAATTATTCTTGTTTGTAACTCACCTAAAGAGCACCTTTTAGGACAAATGACAGAGGGAACTATGAGAGAACCTAGAGTAAGAGGTGCCATTAATGTGTTCAAGCTATAGTACTGCTTCACAGTTCAGCAGCCTTTGATTAATTTGACCACAGTGTCAAGACCATTCTTCCAAGTCTTTTGTGTTACTGAAAACACCTTCCTTTGAAAAGGAAGACTGTGAGGGAAAAGGAGATACTACTGCCAGTTGGGTAGCCTTTTGAACAGTTCTTGAGATGAGGCAAACTCTTGGACAGCTAAAGTGTGCCTGCTAGCATCAGGCTGCTGTAGGGTAGAAGCACCCTGTGGGATGAGCTCCTGGGTATCCTGGACCTGGTGCCTGAGGAAGTGTGCATTCTGACTTTCTCAGGGTGATGGATCTAAGTG
This sequence comes from Ardeotis arabs, assembly GCA_011801015.1. Lineage (NCBI taxonomy): Eukaryota > Metazoa > Chordata > Aves > Otidiformes > Otididae > Ardeotis > Ardeotis arabs. The sequence continues at coordinate 59,780 of JAAGAY010143078.1, read as the reverse complement.
GCCCTTGAGCCTACTTTCTACTTTAGCTAGTTCCCGTCCCGCAATGAAATGGAGGAATTCTGGAGGAAACATTGTTTCTGGCTCACAAATAGTTCCTTGAGCTCCCTACCCGCCAAGTTCTTTGTGGTATGAAGTATGTATTGTGTAAAGTTCTTGGGTTTATGATGTGGCATGTAGAATTAATAAGGCTGGACATTCCTAACCTAGGGCATTTTTAGATATTTGACGGTTTCTCTTTACTACTTCATACTTTTTCAATAAAAATACAGTTATCAGATCAGAAACTTGGTTTCTTCTTTATTTATTGATCCAGAAATAGAGTATGAGGACATAACTATGGTTTAATGAAGGAAATCTAATATTAATGACAATGTTATAAATGCAATTTACTTGACCTGTCTGGTATTAATGTTGCACATTTTATTCAGCTATGCCCAGACTGAAACAACACTAAAAGAAATAATTCTTTGACATTTAAAGCCATCAACTTTGACTTCCTTAAGACTGTTTGTTATGTACTGTAAGATTCTTTAACTTAGCAATAGAATTCTGTACTCTGGATTTTTTTTTTCCCCCCTCCATCTAAACCTGAATGTTATGTTCTTTTTCTGTGCCACATAAGAGCTGGAACTTAGATAAAGACTTTGGGAGCTCTGGAGTCTTAATCTGACTAGAAAAAAATAATCTGCTTTATTTTTCCTCTTCTACCTAGACAAAAAAGTCTCGTATAAGATGTTCTCTTTGACAGTGATGCTCAGTATTTGAAATAATCATTGGTGTCATAAAATTGTTGTGTAAGCTTATAAACTTCAATTACTTTGTACAATTTTTGGTTCTTTGGGAAAGCCTACAAGCCTACAAGCTGTTATTAATGTTTAGTTTAACCTGCCATCACATGCATCAATTAGCTATAGCTTCATTATGCATTAAGTGTGGCAATTGTGTAACCCTAGTAAGATTCAGAATAAATTCCTGGTTTTCTGATACTTCCATGCATCATCCAACTATTATAACCATGTAAACTAAGAGTTTTGGCAAGCATTCAGAATTTCAGGAGGTATGAAATACTTTAGTCCTGTTCAGTGACAGCTCTGTCATTTACTATGAGTTAGTCCAGGAGGGCTGGCCGATATGTAAGAATACAGAGCCCCTAACTTTCAAATATTTCCCTTCCAATCCTTTCAGTAGTTCATGCTTAAGATGTCGTTTCCAGCAATTTCTTATTGCTATTCTAGTAATAGGTTAGCAATTTCACTGTTGTCCTAGTCAAACCATCAACAGAGATAAAGCTGATGTCATTTTTTTTTTCTTTAAATTATTTTTGGAGAAGTGGGATAAACTCTATAAACATGAGATTGTTGGGAAGGACAGACACTTTCTGTGAAATCTTGCAGATTGCTTTAGTTTAATTATTTCTGACAGCTCACCTGTCACTTTAATAGGCTTCTGTTAAGTAAGGAAAAACAAATTTTTCCACTTTGGCTGCCATGAGAGAGGTCAGGAAAAGAATAATTGATGGTTTATGATGAAAAATTTTTAAAGGGTTTGTTGTAACATGGGCAAAAAACCTATCTGTAGCTGCAGAACAAATTATAAAAACTCAGTTCTTATATAAACTCTAGTGATCTAACCGTAGTTGGTCTTTTACAGGGACTAGAAAGCAGAAAATAATACCAACAATAAAAATCACTATTCAAAAAAAAAAAAGTTATTGGCAGCAAGTTTTCTTAGGCAGCTTGCCAGTATCCTGACTCAATGTTTATGGGAACATCTTGAAATGACTCCCAAATTAATGACTATATCTTCCATCACTCCAGTCTGATGTCTGAACATGAGGAGAAATAAACAATAGTTAATGATCTGGAAGCTGCTGGCAGTTACAGTATTAGTTCTGGTTCTTATTTTCACTTACTAACACCAAACTGTTCTGATCAGATGTTTATCTTTGAAAAACATATGCAATGGAAAATTGCACCTCAGATTGCTATCCATTTCAGTCTCTTTCACTGGGACAGTCTCACACAGAATGAAATGATTTAATTTTGATTTCATAGCTAGCTGCTTTTAATCTTAAAGGTCTACTTTAAAATAGTGTTTTTCTTTTTTTTTTTTTTTTTTTTTTTTTTTTTTTTTTCCTGCCCAATACCATTGGCCAGGCCAAGCTGCTGGGGAGAAGCAATTAGTTTTTACGCAAAGCAGTTGGATGATAAATTGTCGTAAGATTCATCATTACTCATTTTACATTGAGTGTGTATACATGATGCAAAGAGCTTCTGTGACATTGACTGTAAATGCAAAACTGGCTTTATTTTTGTTCCTTCTGTTTATTTGGAAATTTATTGTTTTGTTGGCTAGTGTCTTTTTTCTTTTTTTTACATGCAGTCTGGTACAGTATGTAATTGTATGCAGAGGTAAGATCCACATGATAGATTTCACAATCATGTGATAAATGTTTTCAAAGTCAGTTCTGAATTACCTAATTCTAACATTGGAACCAAACCTGTCCAGGTCCCTTAGCAGCTTCATAGGCTTGCGTGTTTCTGCACAATGCTTTTTATTTTTGCAAAGAACTATTCCGTAGCAGCTGGGGATGTAGGACTGGAAGGGTGCCTTCATTTGTCAAGATCAGGCCCTTGGTGTTACAGGCACAATGTTAAATAACTCCTTCCCTGTATTTACAGTGCTGCATTTTAAGAGTTCTTTCTCCTTTCCTATCTATCTAAACGTGGAATTCTTATCCTTCCTCAGAGATCAAGAAAAATAATTCATTCCTCTATAGGTAAAGGCTACAGCTTTTTCTAATATCCTTTTGGCAAAGCAGAGAGAGAGGGAAAGCATGTGCTTTACGTTGTCCTCCCCCTACAAAATGCCCATTTCTAGTCTTTGAAGAAAGACCTAGGATGATGCAAATCAGCATTATAATATTCTGCATAATTCAATTTAAAAATTTGTCTTATGTAGTATCTTCAGATATAAAGTTTAACATTTCTACTGAGTACCCTTCATTTTGACTTAAGTTTCCAAGAGACTAGAATCTATGTCCATGCTGTATTGAGAAATACAATAATACTGGTTTTGACTTGGGATTTTATTTTATTTATTTTTTTTTTTCCCTCCATGTTGCTGAGATATTTATATCAACATGACATCTTAGAGAAGTTCTAGAAATCCTCATTTGGGATGACTTGTAAAATGCATCATTGCTATGTATAATTTAGATTTCTTCAGCTAAGACTGATCAAAATCTTTGTTGCATTACGATGTATTAGCTTCATATATACTTTTGAGTCCTAAATCTATTTGCTAGCTTACCCTCTAATTGCTCTCATTCCAGCTCATCTTGATAACTTCCCTTACTTCTCCTCCAAGAACTGTTACTATTTTTCTAGCTATGTTATGAGGAGCTACATCTCTGATGAGATGCTTCAAACACTGCTGGGGTGGTTGAAGAAACTGCTGAGTGATTTAGAGAAATGTGAGTTTTTGTTGTCTTTATTATTTTTCTTATTTGAATGCTGTTTCCTGAAATATGCTTATCAGATATCATCATCTATTTTTTTTTTTTATTTCTTAGGTTGGCACGTCTTACAGGGATCTTGCTTGCAAAAATTGCTAAGGGACCTCCCAATTCCTTTTAATTACAGAGTTTCAGAACTGTGGTGTGCAGTGTATCTAATACCACAAGAAAATACAGAGTATTTACAAGAAGCTTCTGAAGTAACAAAATAGTTTTTATAAGTGGCTGCTGAATTTCAAGTGAACATGCATTATTAGACTTTACTCAAAAAATGTAGTTTAGGAAATAAAAATAAAGTTCTACTGGGGACAAAAAAATTTACTATTGTGTATTGAGTCTGGGTAGAAATTTACCCTGTGTGAATTCATTGAAATATAACTATTTTCTCAGTTGAATGAATGTAAATGTTAACATGAAATAAATTAGCCTGGACCTACACATGGATGAAAAATGTCCTTTTAAGAAAGATCTCTTACAACTACTTTAACAAAAAAAAAAAAACCAAAATTAAGTTTTCAAAAGTCAATAATTATAGTTTCAAATATAGAGGAATTCTCATGAAATTAGGGCAACTTGCCAGACCGCAAAGACTTTCCCCATTCTACTGTTCCCCTCTGTGTTAAACATAGGAGAAGCAGCAAGATGTAGCCAGACCTGCAGCTGAATTTGGGAGAACTCCTTTTGAAGTTTTGCAGATTCAAGTTAGCTGCAATCGCATCAGTCACATTTTACGCCTCTGCATTTTCTCGTATCTTGTGGTTTAATCCAATAGAGTAGATATTCCACAGATAGTCTCCATAGCAGAAATACTGCATTTTATAGCCACAAATACATCCTAGTGTGCAATTCTGTTCTTTCATCTAAACTACTTTTATCAACTTTATCCATTTATGCTTGGGACTATATTTGGCGATAACCTTGAAGGCAAGTGGGAAGCTCTGCAGTTTGCTCCTTGACTCCTGTAAGCATGGCACAGAAATAAAATAAACATTCCTTATGAAATCACTTTCCAGGCATAGACACATTCCTTCTACCCTGTATAGGAAAGGTTTATAGTAAAGAGTATTCAAGGCATCAGGATGTGGTGGTATTCTCTGGAGCTACTGATGTGTGTTTGTGCTTTCACCTGGTTTTGCACTAGCAGTTATTTTCAGTTGATCCAGCTGCAAATAAGTGTAAGTAGGTATTTAGTGGTTGGCAAGGGAAGGAAGAAGAGGCAAGGGTGACTGGATATGATGCTACGTTGTGTATTAATAGCTCCAGAAACAGGTCTACTTTAACTGATCCAGCCCTAATGTCTTCTCTTTGAGTAGATCTTTCACCATTTTTTTATGGTTGATTATGTACCGCACTCAGATATCTACATTTGAAAACATGAGTTGGTGTCCCATATGAAAAGAAGATTTCATAACATAGATGTGGTAGAATTACTCTGATTATGGCTAGTGATAATTTATGATTTACAATTCAAATTAGTGCACTTTTTCATTAAGTACAATGGAAGGGAACAACAGGGGTTTGTTTTTGTTTTGTTTTTTTTTTTTTTTTTTAATTCAGAGTAAATCTATAACACTTTTTTTTTTTAATTCAGAGTGAAGATCACTCTGGATAAGCCTCACATGAAGTATTTGTAGGCAAAAAATGTACACTTAGTTTTGAAGTTTGACAAGAATTGAAAATCAAAAAGGACAAATCATGGCCTAGTAAAAGAGAGATTTATTTTCATTTTCTGATAACTAGAAACTATGTTTGGATGTGGGAACAGTGGGCAAATGTAGACTAATGCCATTCCACCCATTTCACAATATGGCTCTAGAAATGGCATCTAAATTAGACAAATACTCATAGATTTTTGGAACAGAAGGCATCAGCATGTATAATCTCCTTCTCCCTAACACAGGTGAAACAAGCTTGCTTAGTAGCTGGTACAGCTTAAAAAGAAGGTCTAGGCTTCTTGTAACACATCTATCTATAAAATGCTAAACCTTAATTTGAAGTAATGGTTGGTGAATTTTCAATTGTGTGGTTTTAGATTTTTAAATAGCCACATTTTTGAAATGTGTACCTCATTGTTGGTTTTGGTTTGACCATTGGCTCTATTAGCCCTTTCTCTGCTGGCTGGAGAGCTGTGAACTATTAGAAGCTTCCTCTTTGTAGATGTTAGTCTCATTCCTGCTTTTGGGTTTTGACTTCGCATGTGCTTTGCAATTTTGACAGTGCCAGAGTGCCCCCCACCTACTAGGCTGCTTCATTGCTCTAAACACTGAGGAGGTGTTTGACAGTCACCTCAGCAGTCTTTGCTGATGAGCAGCCTTAAGGAAAACCTTAAATATGTTAATAAGAAGTACCTTGAACTTCTATAAGATCTGCTAATATTTGGCCGTAAATATTCCATTCGGTATTAGAACAGCACAAGAAACTGTGAAAACATTAAAGAGTAGTTTTTTGCATCAAACAATTTTCACAGTGTGTAATTATGCAATTATTTAAGTAATAAGATTTTAAGCTGGTACATGCCTGTAACTTCCTTATACTTTTTCTATTAAAACAAAATGCCCTTAAGCATTTAACTTTTGTTTTACATTCACTTCATTTCCAAGAATAATTAAAGCTTAGTCATTCTTTATAATGTTTTACAGGTAGGAACATAGGCCTGGTTTACAATCTCAAATGCAGAGCCAAAGAGTACTTTCAGTCTACTTTTGTAAGAGTAACAATTTTTCAACAAAGATCTTAACTCCCTATATTACATAATACAAGCAATTAAAAATTCAGTGTCAGAACATCCAAGGTCATATTTGCAGTTGCATAAAGAAATATAGCTCCTCTGATTTCAGTAAAAAAAAAATGAAATTACACCAGCTAAGCATCTGGGTCTGTGCATTTGAGAAACTTTCTCTTGTGTAAGCAGTGCTATACCATATATAAGAAAGGCTGAGACTGATTAACAGGGTCACTGTTCTTTATTGACCTGTTTTATAAGACCAGAATTTTAAAACCATAGTGTTTGCAGGCAATGCACAAGTGCATGCTTATAGGGTTTGCACTGATGTTTATGGGCCTAATTGCATGAATCTCTGCAGGGTTTGGTTCACGTGAGTCCCAAAGGCAGCTTTCCAGTTTCATTTTACTTTTTTCTCTGGAGTGTGATAAGATTCTTTCAGGATTCCCTCTTACATTGTACAACTATCTTGAAGCTTATCTAGTACTGAGCTGTGTTATTTAGAAAATGTTGCTTTCATCTGAAAACTCGTAATATTCAGTCAGTGTGTACCATTCATAACCAAATAGCCTCTGATCTTCATTGTTCTTTTAATTAATGATTGTTGATTGGTTTGACTTGCTGCACATTGTTGCCAGGCATGATCAAAGAAAATCCAAGATTAATCTGCTAAACTAGATGTCAGATTAGTAAATTCCTCTGTGCTATTACAAAGATTTTTCTCCCTCAGTAAGGGCCTGTCAGAGGATGATGGCTTGGCTATACCTCTGACAGGTCAGTCCAAAGGTCAGTCCCCGAAAACATGCACACATTAATGCAATAAAGCGTGATGACTCATTTATATCCAGTCTATAACTGCAAGCTCTCTCTTCATTAATGTTAGTCAAGTACTGCTGAGAAAAAGATAATTTACTTTGATTGCTTTTGAATACAGCTGAAGAAAGAATTTCTACCCTATCATGTTGTGAATACATATGGGTTTTTCTCAGGTCAGTAGTGGAATCAATCAGTGTAAGCCAGAGAATAGGGTGTTGTGAGTGTCTTTTCATCAGCTAGCATCTCTGTTATTTCTGTGTAACCCCTTTAGCCAGAACTTGACTGAAAATAAGAATGACCATGCTTCAGTTTAAAAGAGTAACTAATAAATAGTGGGCTGAAGCCCCAACCATAAACTTTCATAAACTTCACTAAACTCCCTGGTATTCGGTAATCTAGTTTTCTCCATTTATAAACTGTCTTTTATGAAAGGCCCCCCCCCCAACCCAAATCATGATCTCCCCCCACAAAAACCCCAACAACAAAAACCCAAGACACCCACTAGCCAAAGACATAAACACAGTAACATACATACATACATATAACTAATTTATAACACCATCCTTTGGTGTGGCTTTCCTGGAGACACTTAGTTGCTCCCTGTCCTCTACAAGAACAACTTGCAGTCTGGGATTGTCAGAGCCTGCTAGATAGCAAGGCTAGATTTCAGCTGCTGCTGACCCTGTGGCGCAAGCTGCTTTCATTTGCCTCGGCATGCTACAAATCCTTCCTTTCTCTGCCTTGCCACTTCATTAGCCACCGCAGTTTTGGTGTTCAGCTCTTAGCCAAAAAGCAGAGAGTTTGAGCTTCGACACAGTCCTTCTGTTTAATAGCTAGAAGATGTTTAAATGAATCTCCTGTTTTTATCCTTTCTTTCATTGATAACATCTGCATCCTGGTGCTGGAAGCTGTTGGTTGAGATGAAGGATTGAAGTCATTCCCCCCAGCGACATAGATGTAGTGGGTTGACTAGGCTTCTTTCTTCCACTTTATGAAATGCTTCCTTATCTCCAGAAATACCTTTTTAGCAGAAGAAAATAGACATGTTTCAGGCCTGCCCACTGGGCGCTTTCATTTGTCTCATTTTGACCATGTATCAACAGAATGATTCTCCATTTTGGCCTCTTTCCCTAGTGCAGAATGGCTTTTGTGGCACTGGCAGCACTGAAGAGTATGGCTGCTTTTGCTGGTAGACTTCTGCCACAAAGCTTATCCTTACTTAATTTTGCTTAAGTTTAGAATTGCTTTTTCTTTCTTCTGTTCTTTTTTCTTTTTCTACTTTCCTTTTTAAATCTGTTTTATACCATTACTGTCTCCAGTAGTCCGGATAAACAGGGATCTCCCAGATATTTTTATTTAAGAGATTCCAGGCTAATAATCTCAAGTAGATATCAGTGTTTTAAGAATGTTTTCAAAGTTCATTTGTGAACACTATACCTTTTGAGTTGATTTATGTTTAATTAGGGAAAGCTTTTGCTGATTCTGCCTATAACTGAGCATTTGAAATGCCACAGTGTTCTTTTCTAATTGCTTTTGCTATTAGTTCATCACACATGGTCATCAGATTAAATATCATTATTTCTATTAAATTATCATAAAATGTTTATGTTTCAGTTTAAAGGTCAAGGAAGAAAAACTATTAGCTTAGGATCTGTCAAGTTGCATGCCTCAGTTGCCTTTTAAACTTCTTAACTAGACTGTTATTCATTTTTCCTTCTAATCATTGAAGGATTCCTGGATTATGTTCATTTTTGCAGCCCAATTAGCTTTCTACCATGAATAAAATATGTTTTCCAAAACATCAGACAGGCAATGGATTTATGAAGTGGCAAAAAATGCATAAAATATACATGTCTTTTTTTGTAAAAGAATGGGTGGCTCAAGCTGATATTGAAGGAACATCCTAGTGGGAAAAGTGGAAAAGAAATTACAACTTCTTTTGTGTTTTTCGTTTATGGCAAAGTTACTTAATTAGAAATGTTGTTTCTCCAGACAATGGTTGATTCTCTGTCAGCAGAGCGCTGTTTGGTTTTGTTTGTTTTATGTCAGTCCATAATCCACAACACAAGTAGAAGATTTAGCTCATTCTAAAATTGGGAAAAGACTAGTAGCACTCCTGACGTATTTTTTTACAGGCCACAGTATTTCCACAGGCTGTAGTACTTAAATGCCCCAAGGATAGTGTACGGTTTCCTGTAAATCTGCAAACTGAACTGAGGTCATTTTGCACCTGAACTTTTCCAGGCATGTCAGCAGATTGCTGTAGTTTCCTTAAGACAAAAGAAAAAGCAGAGCAGCTGAAAATAATTAATATTGAACTTGACACATCAAAAATGTAATTTGTCACTTGTGATTAAAGCCTTTATCTTTAGTTCTATTTTTATATTCATCGTGGGTCTCCCTTAGCTATCATTAGGCTCCACATGGTTGGAGTTAGTCTGACCTTTGATCTATCACCATAGACAAAGGGTTCTGTTGGTGCTAAATTGGAGCCCCAGCTAGTCAGCCATAGCGTAGATCAACAAATGTAAGCTTGGTTAATAATAATGATCAGCTTAGCTACTCCGATTAATTTGTAAGTCTGTGTGGCTAATGTAGATGCAAAAGAAAGATTAGATTTAGAACAAAATTTAACATTAGGAATTCACATGGTGGTAATTTTATCTGGTGTGAAAAGTAAAGGTCATAGAAGTGGTATATATTTTCAGTAGACTCATACGCTATTCAGTTGAGAAAATAAAGAGTCATAGTTTTAAAACTTTCTATTCTTTTTCCATTTTTCTGAAGCCTTCCAGAAGTTTGCTGACCACCACAGCTATTGTGGTTGCTTATTTCCTAAGCACAAGGAACTGAAATATTTGACACATCACTGTCCTACCATGTCATTGTCCTACCACCATGTTACCCTCTTGCTTATAATTGTAAATCTGTTATGTCATTCTGTATATAAACTGAAGCAATGCATAAAATACTAATAAATAATAATAAATTAATGTTTTCATTATCAGCTATGTCTTTTTTCAATACAGGCATGTGTAGCTGAAAGCAGATGATATTTTTATGGATGACCATAAGTGGTGTATTTTCACAAGTAAACCATACTTTAATTCACTGTTTAGTCGCACAGAAAGGCTCAGACTGCTTATTGTGGATGTGACATGAAACTCTATTTCCTGACCCTGTGCGCTTACCGAATATGTCCCGTCAGTTTCCACAATAATAAAATCATAAGCCAAGCCCTAGCTTGGTCTCTGTTAAGTAAAGCTCCCTTGTGAATAGAGTGAAGACTATTAGATTTCTATTCTTATTATTAAGTATTTTTGTGGTAACGACTCATTATTTTAAGGTCATTAACACGCTTCCTCTTTTACTGCAAGTGATTGTGGGTTAAAGTAATTATTTTAGGCATCTACATTTTGTCTATCAACATCTAATCACAAATAGCTTGTAGTTTCTGGAAGTTGTAACAATAGCTAGCTAGAGAGTTATTATCCAGAAGACCAGTTTCCCCCCTTACACTGGCTTCAGCAAACACCTCCATACATGAAGCACGGTTTAATGTGGAAGTGCTGATGACTAAACCTTCAAATATGAGCATTTACAGACTTCAAAGCACCGAAACACCATTGTGTTTTCTTGATGTCTGTAAACACAGGTGTGATTTTTTTCAGCAGTCACCCCTGCATGGAGCCACATAGCTTGCCGTTTGCTATAAGGTGCATCTCCCACTGAGACATCAGCAAGGATCTCAGGACATTAGGCTGTGACAACCTGTCCTTTGGCTACAACAGTTAAGAAATAATTTACTCTTGTTCTAGGTTCATTTTGGTAGCTTTATAAATAGGTTTCAGTGTCAAATTTACCTCATTGATGTGAATCTCCAATTCTTCTTGTTCAAAAGGGAGACATATAGCACTGATAGATTAAAGTGAAAGATCTTTTTTCTCTGTGACCTTTAGATTTTTGTTTGTTTTATGACTTCCTGAATCTGTACTTGTGTGGCGGCTCCTTTTCCCTTTACTTATGTATTAGTTTATTTGGGAACATTGCTCCGAGTAAATCAGTGTGTAAGTCAGTATTTTCTCCACCACTTCTTGCATCAAGCTAAATAACGTGGAATGACTTGATAAGATCTAGTTTCATCTTCAGACATCCCAAAGAAGGCCAGTGAGGATTTAGAGTGAGGGCAAGGAGTGTAGGCTTCTGACGCATCAGAATGTTATGACAGCATTTTAAACTACTACTAGTAATTTTGATCAAAATCTGACTGGATAATTGTCATCCACTTCAATAGGCTAGGCTCTTTCTGACTACTACTTCTTTTTTTTTTTTTTTTTTTTTTTTTTTTTTTTTTTTTTTTTTAAATTATTTTATTTTAGGCATGGTGGAGCTCTCTTTTCATACCTTGTTCCCACAGCCCTCCCCAAACCATAGTATTTCTTCAGTAATGGTCCTGCATTTTCTTGCTTACAAAAGTGCTGTTGGAGTGTTTTAGCCATTTCTGTATAATACCATGCCATATAAGAGTAATGGAAAAATATTACAACATGAGAAAATTTCTCCTTCTGAAAATGTTTAAATGTGCTGAAAATACTGGCCATCTGGAGGGAGAATGAGCTTAAGACTTCAATATCAGACCCTAATCCCATCCTACTTCTTTCCCATGCCACTGGTGTCCTGCTTTTCAGTTTGTAGTTCTTATGTTTTTTCGTGAAAAATTGGTAGTGTTAATGGCTATTTAACAAAATGTAATTGCTCACCACTGAGTTATTTAAGTTTTTATTAATGATATTTGTAAAATTAGACGATTTTATAAATCACCTTTCCTCTATACGCTCTCCCTCTTCCCCACAAAAAAAAAACCACCCCAAAAACAAACAAAAAAACCCACCACACCAAAAAAAAACCCCCAAAAAAACCCCACCCCAAAACCAAACAAACAAAAAGAAAAGACTTATTGCTACACTCCTCTCCTGCATTTTGGATAATTTAATGTTTTGCCCTTGTGGACCCCAGGTGATAGTGTTTGTACTTGCTAATGTGTAGTAGTGCCAGAGAACCCTGAAAACTCTCAATTTCATCATTTATTTCATGTGTATTTCCACTGAAGTTAAGGAGACTTTCAGTTCATTTTTGTTATTACAGGTTTTAAGTTTATTGCAAGTTATCAACAAACCTAAATTATATATTTATTTTTCTTTTCAGTCTTCTGCTGGGTCTGTTCCCTGCTTCTGTGAGTTCAGTACTGATACCATTGAGGCAACTGGAGAAATGAGGTACTATTTGACATTTTATTGCTCTCTAAAAGATGGTGTACTTCAAGTTTTTATTATTTTGTATTTCTTAACAAATAAAGCCTAAGCAAGTTATTAAGGAGAAAAAGATCCTAGTTAGACAGAGAGTGGTTGGAGGATATAATTCTTGCCCATTCCAGTTTTACCAATGTTAGGCCTTGTACAAAGATATTTGCCACGTTTTCAGCTGTTAAAAATATGGTTTCAAAAAAATGTTATGCAGAGAAGAATACAATGAACCATAAAGCCAGCTAAGCACTTTGTTCTACAATTTTCATCATATTCTTTTTATTCAGGTTCAATAAGAAGTCAAAATAAACCTAAAAGTTTCCATTTAAAAAACACCTCTTGTCCATTCTCTCCCCTCCCTTCCCCCAGTGGTAACAATTTTCCTTGGGGAAAAAAATAAAGTCATATTTTCTAAACAATGAGGTATGAAATTTTCTCTCATAACCAGCAGAGTTTGTTTGAAGTCACATATGGTTGCACTTCACTTGTGTAAATGTACTTAGCACTTATGCAGCTTTGGAAGCTCGGTTCCAGTTTCAAACCAATAAAACTGATCATTGCCCACTAGTGATTTTTAAAACGGACACGTTTCAGTACAATTCATTTTGCGCTCTCCTTGCTGCAATGTGAATTGCTCCATTTTGCTCTCTTTACTCCTGAAAAGGGTGTTAACATGCTGCTTTGGCAACTGGTGTTGCTAGCTAAATACAATCTCTGTTTTTGCAGTGAAATTGCCAAAGTTCTAAAAAAAAAAAAAAAGAAAAAAAAAAAAAATCAAACAGGCATGTCAGTCTGGCAATAATTAAATAGGCCGTATACTGGAATACTTTGTGGGGGCGAAAATAGAGTGGTTCTCCAAGGCAGTCAGCGGTAGTCTTAGTGCAGTGGGACTGAACACCTCATTTTGGAAATGGCGGTTGGCTGGAGTTGGTGGCCGAGGGCTGGCAGCTGAGGTACCTCTGTGTTGAGGTCCAGCCTTGGGAGATCATCTCTCTCTGTGACTGGGCCATTTAAACACCTGTTTTAAAGGTGTTGAGTGCAGTGATGTGACTCCTCTGAGCCCTCTGCTAGCAAGAGTGCTCCCCAGCACCCTCCCACCTTGGGTAGCTCTGCCACTGATTGTAACGAGCTTTTTGCACGTCTAAAGGGAGGCTCTGGCTTTCAGATCCTGAATCCAATTTTGAGTGCTTTTACTGACTGTAGTGAGGAGAGAAGGAGAATTTGAAGTGTACTGGGTGATTTCATTGCCTTAGAGATTTGTGCTGTGTCTTACAAAAATATTGATTGCGAGTGTTGGTTATTGTGCTCTTTCCAGAACAGACTGAACAGAGCTTATGGTTGACTAGCACCATGAATGAAAAAAATACATCAAAACATTGCCTTTTGGGTTTTTTTCTATTTCCTTCATTCCTCCTTTGACTTTATTCTGTTTGGGTTTTTTTGATTACAAATAGTTTTGTTTGTTTTCATTACCAAATTACAGAACAAAACTTTAATTATACAGTTTGTACAGAAAGCAATTAAGAGACTAAATGTTTTTCTCTGGCTAGCTGGATAGTTATGTCTTGTCTGGTGAACAGCAGTTGCAATGCATATTTGTGCAGGAAGATAAATCTGGTGTCGGTGGTTTGCAACTTACAGTTACAATATGTTCCTATGACAGCTACAGTGCCATTAAGAAAGAAAAGATTTTTGCTGTAAATCTCTCAGGAGGCTGGGGGTGCATTTTAAACCTCCTCATATGCAAAACATCAAGTACTAACATTTTGCGTTAAAGTGGCTGAAAGCCCCGCAGGAAAACAGTAATAATTAGTTCCCAAGACTGTTTATTATAAAGGGATTAAAAATGTTTAACTTACTCCCACATAAACTAGCTCCGGTCAGGAAATCTCAAGAGTGGAATCATGCTGACTCAGGAGGCCAAAATCTCCAACAGTGTAAGTAATAGCAGGGTGTTGCTCAAACCCCTGCGATCTTCTTATGGGGCCTTCACAGTTTCACAGCAGCTTTTTGGTTAAGATTGACCCAGATCTCTCTGAAGGGAGAAGTATCCTTTCTCACTCATACATTTGTTCTGGTTTGTACGGAACATGTAGCAAAAAGGTTCACAGTTGTTAATGGAGGGTAAAAAAGGAGAAGGAAAAATTTACTTCTCTGGGTGCTTCTCAACTGAAAATAAAAGGTATTGCTGCTGATAGGCATCTTTATTATATATCTTATCTTATATATCTTATTATATATCTATATCTTATTATAGCAAGTTCTGACTTGAATGAACTGTGCTGGCATTAAAATGCATAAGAAGATCCAGTGCTTTTCCAAACTGGGAATTGTAATTCTGACTTTTTTATTAGGCCCTTTTTATATGGAAATCTTTCCTCTGTATGAACAGTTGCTGAAGTTGAGCCTTTTCCAGAGTTCCCAGGTGGCAGTGAAGTAGCTGTTGTGGGGCTGGGTCTGCAACAGTGAGAATGCTGCATGTACTTAACTTTGTCTTGGCTTCTAGTAGGGCAAATGCATCCCTAAACTTCCTGGAGAAAGCATGGGGAAAATGAAGAGGCCAAACAAAATTCATGGGAACTACATGAACAGCTCTATAAACTGGCATTAGGAAAGCTGAAGAAGTTGTCTGCCTTTTATCTGTCTTCTTTCTAGAGCTTTGGGTACCTACTTCTTGCTAAATTAATCCATCTTATACAAGGTTTGATAACGAATTTCAAGTTTCTATAATATCTAGGCTGAACTCCCAAAATCCATTTGTCATTTAAAGTTTGAAGAAGCACATATTTTCAAGGAACTGGACAACAAACCAAGTCATCACACTGTATTGCCTTCAGATGAGAAAAGGAATCAAGTAGAAGTAATATTTTTTATTCTTAATGGGAAAACCTTTATATTTGTCATGTCAGTGTGATTTTTTTTTTGATGTATAGACATTCCAAATTACTGTGGTTTCATATATAGAAGAAGAGTATTATTTAAGATGATGTAAATCATTGCCTTTTGAATAGAGCTGCTTTTTTTTTCCTGATTTGACAGTAAATTAGGGACAATAGAGATGTTTGCCTTCAACTTACTCTGTAAAGCAGCATTTGTCTCAACAAGTTTGTCAGGCAGTGTCTGTTGATTCATAGTTTCAAATAATGGAAGCAACACCACAAGAAAACAAACATATATACTAGGTGCATGGTAGTTTTGCTGGAAATTGCAGAATAGACAAGTTAAAATAGAAAGCAAAATAGGAAATAAAACATGGAAATCCCCAAAGCTGAAGCTGGGAATTCAGAAAAGAGTAACCACATACTGTTCACATGAGAATGTAATATATTCAACAATGTGAGTGGTTAACATCTACAGTCATATGAGGAATAGATGTGGCTGTAGAGCTTTTATTTGTGATTCTGATTTTTATTCCATTTTGCATTAGTGGTGTTTGCTAGAGAACACAGATGAAAGGAAAACAAAGATGAAGTTTCACGAGGAAGTGGCTTTTTCTTTCTCTCTTGTGGAGGTTCCCCCTGCCCCCCGACTTTGTTTTGATACTGTATGCAATGAAGCTTTGCTATTTGTGATTGAGGGAGAAAAAGATAAGTGAGTTAGAAATAGAGGAAACACTGAGAGTGTTCTGGTTGGAGGCTGTATTGTCCTTTTAAAAGGGATGTGAGAAGGGAAATACTAACCTCATTGAGGTCAATGACAAGATTACCTCTGACTTCATTAGGATAAGGATAGCACCCTGTAGTTTGGAGCAAAGAGTTGGGGGAGGGGGGCAGGGGGAAGAGACAAGATGGGCAGAGACCTTATGTGTCCAGAGATAATGGAAGACTGTAAAAGATAAGTAGGAAGCATTTGAGTCACCGCAAGTTTTCTATACTTTTCAAATTGAAAATCTGTAGTCACAACATATTACTGTTTTATCCTTAAGTGAATAGTGCTTTAAAAATACTGAACAACTAATCAACTGACAAAACAAGCAAGAAAGACTGAGCATTTTAGTTCAACTTTTTTTTTTGTAACCATCATCCAGAAGGCAATGGTAAAGCTAGACATGGCAAGTGTAATTGCAAGACATTCTTTAGCCTTTAGCTCAAATTTATCTTCCTCAAGAGAGCAAAAGAAAGTTTATTTTTCAAGATGTGGAACAAGAGGCATTAATTATATTTGGTCTTTGACTTGTTATCAATACCTTCAGGAATCAAATCTTCCTGGGTGAGTGACCAACCGGCTAGCTTAGAATAACCTGGTAACAAGTAAGAATTTTTTTTTTTTTTACAAAAATTCTGGAGTTTCCCTGTTTCAAAATATTACAAAATACTTAAAAGTAAACATAAATGATCCAGAGAGCTCCTCACCTTATTTTCTGAGTATTGTCAGGTACAGATTATGAAGGTGTGCTGATTTAGGGGCATTTTCTCTTGGCAGTATGTCACTTGTTACATTACTTTTCTAAATTGATTATCTTGCAAAAGAAACTCCTTTCTAGAAGGATATTCAGAACAGTTACTTAAATTCAGTTATATTCCTTTTACCAAATGGGAAAAATCTACTTAACGTTTGTGCAGACAAAGAGTTTCTTCTGGTTAGTCAAAGTCTGTGGCTTGTTTTTCCTATTTGTTTATCAGTATTTTTAGATTATGCTACCATGTCATAATATTTAATATCTCCTCTTGGGCTTTTGCTTAAGTTAAAGTACGTTTTAGTCTTTTCTCCAATTCTGATTTGTTCTTCATTTTTTCCAAACTTATGCAAAACAGAGGGTTAAAAGGGAATAGTTATGTTTCATTACAATTAAGTTCTCAAGAAATTATTTATTTTTATCCACAGTTTAAGACACTGCCCTTTCCGGTCAAAAGGAGCATGCTTATGGCTTCTGCACTGCATGATATACAACTAAACTAAAAATGATATACTGTTCTTATGTACTGCAATAAAAACCAATATACACTGACACAGTTACTTTCTCAGTTTAAGTTATGTCTTTGTGTTTTCTTAAGAAAACACAGAAATGTTTCAGAGATCATGGCATACAGTAGCACTGGTTGTTTTTCTTGGATAGTAAAGCTACAAATAAGTAGCTTGTGAATCAATAGCAAGAAGCTTTACTTCCTGGTGTGTATTAATTCCTATGCTACTTGCACCTGATGCAGGGCCCAGGAAAAACAATTATAACTTCTGTGCACCAGCCTGCTGAGCTACTTGAGCCATTTTACCTTTGCTTCTTTAAACAAAAGGCTATAAGGCACAAGAAGTGTTTTAAGGAATTTCTGCATTAAAATTGCTATTTTGAACTCTTACAACCACTAAAAACTGTACCATCTCTCAAACAGAAAAATAAAGCAATGTTTTCTTTTTTCTGTGAGTATTTTTTCACCATAAAAAGACAGGATCAAAAATGTATGAACTTTTACATGACAAAGTCCCAAAGAACAATCAGTAGAAAGTCTTAAGAAGTTTCAAGTTGGCACAAAACTTTGTTTTAATGACATAAGTAAGATTATAGCAAGCCAAACAGTTTGAACGTTGCAAAAAAATGTGCTGATCAGTGAACCTATAAAGGTTATAAAGGACTTACTTAAATGCTCTTCTCTCAAGATGATAGTAGTAAAGGGCTCCTTTGTAGGATGACTATTTAAAAAAAAAAAAGGTATGACAATCCATATATAATCATAATGAACTGTTAGGAAACCTCATACTCACTATGAAGTTTGGAAAAACATTTAGATCTTAAGTTAGCTGTTCGTGTTATGTTACCTGTTTTAGATGGGAATATACAGGAAGAGTTTATATTTGGCTTCTAGTGGTTTATTTAAAATTTGTGCTGCTGTATCATAGAATGGTTAGAGCTGGAAGGGACCTTCAAAGGTCATCTAGTCTAACCCCCCTGCAAGGAGCAGGGACATCCCCGACTAGATCAGGTTGCTCAGAGCCTCATCCAACCTGGCCTTGAATGTTTCCAGGGATGGGGCTTCCACCACCTCTCTGGGCAACCTGTTCCAGTGTTCTACAAATCTCATTGTAAAAAATTTTTCCTAATATCCAATCTAAATCTACCTTCCTCTATTTTAAAACCATTACCCCTTGTCCTATCACAACAGGCCCTACTGAACAGCCTCTCCCCATCTTTCTTGTAGGCCCCCTTGAGGTACTGGAAGACCACTATCGGGTCTCCCCAGAGCCTCCTCTTCTCCAGGCTGAACAGCCCCAACTCTCTCAGCCTGTCCTCATAGGAGAGGTGCTCCATCCCTCTTATCATCTTCGTGGCCCTCCTCTGGACCTTCTCCAGCTGGTCCATGTCCTTCTGATGTTGGGGGCTCCAGAACTGGACACAGTACTCCAGGTGGGGTCTCACCAGGGCAGAGTAGAGGGGGAGAATCACCTCCCTCGACCTGCTGGCCACGCTCCTCTTGATGCAGCCCAGGATGCGGTTGGCCTTCTGGGCCGCAAGGGCGCATTGCTGGCTCATGTTGAGCTTCTCATCAACCAGCACTGCAGGACCCTGCACTTGGCCTGGTTGAACTGCATGAGGTTAGCACGGGCCCACCTCTCCAGCCTGTCCAGGTCCCTCTGGATGGCATCCCTCCCCTCCAGCGTGTCGACGGCACCACACAGCTTGGTGTCATTGGCGAACTTGCTGCACTGTATCCCACTGTCCATGTTGCCGACAAAGATATTGAACAGGGCCAGGCCCAACACGGACCCCTGAGGGATGCCACTCATGACCAGTCCCATCGATCCATTGGCGGACATCGAGCCATTGACCACCACTCTCTGAGTTTGGCCATCCAGCCAACTCCTTATCCACCGAGTGGTCCGTCCATCAAACCCATGCCTCTCTAGTTTAGAGAGAAGGATGTCGTGCGGGACAGTGTCAAAAGCTTTGCACAAGTCCAGGTAGATGATATCCATTGCTCGTCCCTTGTCCACCGATGCTGTCACCCCGTCATTGAAGGCCACCAAGTTGGTCAGGCACGATCTGCCCTTGGTGAAGCCATGTTGGCTGTCACCAGCCACCTCCTTGCTCCATGTGCCTTAGCATGGTTTCCAGGAGAATCTGCTCCATGACCTTGCCAGGCACAGAGGTGAGGCTGACTGGCCTGTAGTCACCCGGGTCCTCCTTGTTCCCCTTTTTAAAAATGGGGGTTATGTTCCCTCTCTTCCAGTCATCACGGACCTCACCAGACCACCACGATTTCTCAAATATGATGGCCAGTGGCTTGGCAACTTCATCCGCCAGTTCCCTGAGGACCCGCAGATGGATCTCATCAGGTCCCATGGACTAGTGCACCTTCAGGTTCCTCAGATGATCCCGAACCTGTTCTTCGAGTACAGTGGGCGGTTCTTCATCCTCACAGTCCCTGCCTGTGCCTTCCACGGCTTGGGTGGTGAGACAAGACCCCTTATCAGTGAAGGCTGAGGCAAAAAAGTCATTGAGTACCTCAGCCTTCTCCATGTCCTGGGTAACCAGGACACTGGTTTCCTTCCAGAGGGGGCCTACATTTTCCTTGGACTTTCTTCTGTCCCCTACATACCTATAGAAGCTTTTCTTGTTGCTTTTTATATCCCTGGCCAGATTCAGTTTCGTGTGGGCTTTAGCCTTTCTCACCCGATCCCTGGCCACTTGCACAGCCTCTTTGTAGTCCTCCCAGGCTACCTGTCCCTGCTTCCACCCTCTGTAGGCTTTCCTCTTCACTTTCATTTGGT
Source organism: Ardeotis arabs (assembly GCA_011801015.1). Classification (NCBI taxonomy): domain Eukaryota; kingdom Metazoa; phylum Chordata; class Aves; order Otidiformes; family Otididae; genus Ardeotis; species Ardeotis arabs. The sequence continues at coordinate 39,721 of JAAGAY010143078.1, read as the reverse complement.
CCAGGAGATCCTTGCTCATCCACATGGGCCTCCTGGCCTTTTTGCTTGACTTGTTCTTCATTGGGATGCACCTCTGCTGAGCTTGGAGGAGGTGCTCCTTGAATGTGCACTTTTCTGTGCTCTTCTTCCCTCCAGGGCCGCCTCCCATGGCACTTTGCCCATCAGGTCCCTGAAGAGGCCGAAGTCCGCCTTCTTGAAGTCTAGGGCTGAGAGCTTGCCATGTAGTTTCCTTGCTGCCCCATGGATCTTGAACTCCACCGCATCGTGGTCGCTGCAGCCAAGGCTGTCCTTCAGTTTCACATCCCCCACCAGTCCCTCCCTGTTGGTAAGCACAAGGTCGAACATGGCACCCTTCCTTATCAGCTCCTCTATCGCCTGCAGGAGGAAGTTGTCGTCCATGCATTCCAGGAACCTCCTGGACTGCCTGTGCCCTGCCATGTTGTCTCTCCAACAGATGTCGGGGTGGTTGAAGTCCCCCATGAGGACCAGGGCTTGTGACCGTGAGGCTGCTCCTTTCTGGCTATAGAGCACCTCATCTGCTCTGTCCTCCTGGCCAGGCAGCCTGTAACAGACCCCCACTGTAACATCCCCTGTCCATCCCTGTTCTCTGATCTTGACCCATCAGCTCTCTGTCAGTTCCTCCTCCATCCCCAGGCGGAGCTCCACGCACTCCAGCTGGTTGCTGATGTAGAGAGCGACACCCCCTCTTTCTCTCCCCTTCCTGTCCTTTCTAAAAAGCCTGTACCCCTCCATGTTGATGCTCCAGTTGCACGAATCATCCCACCACGTCTCTGTGATGCCAACAAGGTTGTAGCCCTGCTCGTGTGCACGCATTTCCAGTTCTTCCTGTTTATTTCCCATGCTGCGTGCATTGGTGTATAGACACTTCAGGTGGGCCCCCAACAAAGCCGACTTGCTGGCTGGAGCAACAGGAGTTCTTTCGGACCACAGTTTAAGTTCATTTGCACTTACCTGCGATCCTTCCTCAGCTTCTGGACCCTCGGTGCTGGTACTGATGCCATGCTGACAGCAGTGGGCTGAACTGTGTTCCCCCTCCCCCAACAACACCAGTTTAAAGCCTTTCGGACAAGTCTGGCAAGCCTTCATCCAAGCACACTCTTCCCCTTCTCAGTTAGGGGCATGCCATCCTCCCCTAGCAGCCCGGGCTTCTGAAAGCATGCCCCATGGTCTAGATACCCAAAGCCCTGGCTGTAGCACCACTCCCTGAGCCACAAGTTAACCTGCCAGATACATCTGGCCCTTTCAGCTTCCTGCCGTTCGACCAGGAGGATTGACGAGAATACCACCTGCACCCCAGAGTCTTTGACTGTTGTACCCAGGGCCCTGAAACACCTTGTGATGTTTCTCAGGCTGCTGCCGGCTGTGTCGCTGGCACCCACATGAAACACCAGTAGTGGGTAATAGTCTGTGGGCCGTATGAGGCTTGGTATTCTCTTGGTGATATCCCTGATACGAGTCCCCGGGAGACGGCATATCTCCCGAGAGAGCGCATCGGGTCGGCAGATGGGTGCCTCCATACCTCTCAGGAGGGAGTCACCCACTACTACTATGCGTCTCTTTTTCTTGGTAGCACTGGTTATCACACGAGCCGGTCGGGCTACCTTGCACGGCTCCAGTGCTGGGTCTTACTTCTTCAGTCTGCAGAACAGCAAAGTGGTTCTGCAGGGACAACTTGGGGGCTCTGGGGAAGCTGCTTCTTCCTCCTGCTACACCTTGCCCTTGCAGCTTTCCGTTCATTGGCATCTTCTGCCTGCTTATCCACATTTATAACTTCAGAACTATTTTCCTCCTGTATTTGAGCTATGTGGGAATGCACCTGAGGTGGAAGAGTTGCTGTGAGATACCCTACATATGTACCCAAAGCTCTGTGAGTTCTGACTCCCTATCACTTGGGTCGGGCCACTGTGCAACCACTGTCATTGTTTTATTGAATGCTGTAGGAGAAATGTAGACATGGGGCTATCCAAAAGTATACACTATGCATGCCTAAACCTGAATATGTGTAATTTGTGAATATATCTTTGTGGAACAGGAAATATATATACGTATATATATATAAATGGAATGGTTAAATTCTTCTTAAAGGTTCTGGGGACAGAATGGAGGAGCAAGGTAGGATCCATAACAAAGTGGATACAACTGTCTTAAGATGTGAACCAAGTAGCAGTGATGCTGCAAGACAAACATTTTTTTTAGAACACTGACAAATTACTTGGAAAAATATGAAGAGTAAATACTGGGAGAAAATTTCTCTGTCATTGCTGTGGAATGGAGGGTAGGATTTCTCCTAGAAATCAGTCTTTCTCCAAATATATTTTAACATCACTTGGAAGTTTTTCATTCTTTTATTTACTATCCTGTCCATTCTATTTGTTCTTGTTATATTAATTTACAAAATATGAGGAAAATATTAATAGGTACACCCACAATAATGTGTTATCTTAGTCTCTGAGTTGCCTACCTGTTAGACTCCTCTGGGGTGTATCATTCTTGCTGCTTTGGACATTTTTCTAAAAGCAATTAGATTCTAAATAAGTCGTGGACTTGCCCACTATCATAGAGTAAAATCAAACTCATTGCCTACAAACAGCTTAAGAATTCGTATTAGCTTATTTTCCTGACATAGGTTTCCATTATTGCTATATACTACTTCTCTCTTATTTTTGTGCTCAAGGAAAGATTACCTTTTAGTCGATCTTTGTGGATTGTCTGATAAGGCATGAATTTGAACTGCAGCCTTTTCCAGTTAGTACAAAGGTAAAAATATGGACTTTTATTGTCTCATTTATTTCCTGTTTTTGTGGAATTTGTAGGTACTATGCTTCTGGCAAAGTTGCTTAAACTGGCTAATAAGTTCAGAAGTAGTTGTCAGGTAAGCATTCAGCGTGACTAGAAACATCTTGCTTCCACTGCAAAGGGACTGAAAATTAAAATCCTCAGTACAAACTTTGGACAAGTTACAAGAAACTAGGAAATATTTGGAATATATGAGTTAATCTCAATACAGTTATTTTCTTACTGAAAAACTTTCAGAATAATAGTTTTGTTGTACTATGGTATACCGTATTACTAGGTCAGGGTCCTATAAACATCAGCATACAAGAAACATCACTAAAACAAATATTATCAGTCAGTCTAACATAACCAGGTAGGTGCATGTATGCTTGAAACTTATGAAGCTTGCCTTTTGTGAATACCTTCATGTAATTTAAAACAACACAAATCTGACAACTTTTGTATTTCATAATAGTTAAGAATATTTTTAATTAATATGTGTTAAAATTAACTTTTTCACCTTGAGCTTTTCATTAATTTGTACATCTAGTTTGTACGTGGCAAGCTAATTTCTTCTAGAGAATAGCTTTTACACAGCTTTAAGAAATATTCTGGAAGCATTTGAAGATTTGTATTTTTCTTAAACATCTCTCAAATACATTAAAAACCAAATAATTTTAAAAAGTGGTTTAGTATTGTAAGTGTTCCCTTCTTCTTTCCTTTCTTCCTTCGCTAGAGGAAAGGAGAGAGAAATGTTAATAATTAACAACTAAACAGACTCTGATATAAATAAGTACATAAAGACATATAGAAAGATTCAGCACAGTTTGTTATGTTTGAAATAAAAATATTAGATTACAGGACTTTTCTAATGTGAGAAAGAAGCTCTGTCTCCTGAAATAGGAAGACTCTACCTTCCTCAGTCTGATTCGAATGCAAAACATACTCTATTAGGAGAAACCCTGAGATAGACTAATGAACTAGAATATGGCTAAGAGAAAAACAAGCGACAGAAACTGCTGAATTCATGTCTTGCAACAGACTTGGCTTTTCAGTTTCCATTAACACTGAAATGAACTCTAGTTTCCAGTCTTCCCAGTCTAATGGAATTCCAGTACAGCACATTGGCTGGCTATGCTTTTTTTTTTTTTCCCTAGAATACCAAATTCAGTTCATAACCCCTCTTCTGAGCTCATTTTTTGTTTACATCTTTATTCCACTTCTAGTTGCATTTGCATGCTCTCTGTTCTAGGGAGAAGTAGGACTTCTGTTTTAGAACTGTGAAGCCTAGAATAAAGAATAACAATGGTGCTTTAACTTCTCTTTACATTTTAGGAACAAGTTTTAAAGGGTGAAAATACTGTGAGAGGCAGATAAGAAACACAATTTTCTTCCATTGGGGAGGGATTTGCAAATTTTGCCTCTAGACCTGCTGTGAGTGAGTGCAAATCTCTCCTTCATGAACATATTGAGACCAGGTGTGAGTCTGATCCTTCCTCTCTTGTGGATCATGCAAGTTTCTCTTCACTGTTTGAACTTCTGTAACAGTTGTCATCAAACTATTGCTCCTTATTATTTCAGAAACCAGTCATTATCCAGACTGAAACACTTGAGATTTGTAGCTTAACCAGCAATGCAGCTAAGTGATAACATTGCTGTCACATAACACTAGTAAAATTTATGTGGCTGTTCTCGGAGATAACAATAAATAGCAACCTCTTTGTAGTGGCATGTGCTCTACTTGATGCAGAGTTTCCGATTTCCTCTTTAAAAAGTAGCCTTCGGGTACTTCTGAAGGAGTTGTGTTAGACGTGGAATGGGTTTTAGAGATGTCAATATAATAGAAAACAAAGTCATTAACATAACATACATTTTAATTATTTTAGAAGCAAGTGAAATATCGAGCCTCTTTTACCATGTTCTTTTCCCTGGAACATGACAGAAGTAATTTATTAAAATATTGTGGAGGAAATTTTGGATACCTTTTTGTGCTGTGCTAGAGGAGACCCCCAAGACTTCCCTTTTCCATCCCACTTCAGGACCTTGGTCAGGATTTAACATTTGCAGTTTTACTGGGACTTCCTTTATTCAACCTTCTATATAGTAATTTAAAAGTATTAGATAACAGAGCTTACAGCTAGGAGGAATCTTTATCCTTATGCACTGTAACATAACACAGGCACACTATTATGATTAGGTAAAGGAAATTTACCTCCTTGATTAGTTCCTAGATAGCCATAGATGCATGATGAATTTCAACATGCCTTATTTCACTGAAATAAGAGAGCTTTAGAATAAAATAACATAATTTAAAAACAAGGCAGAAGTCAACACAGTACACCAGACAGTGTGTAAATAAACTCTCTCACTTTTCAAAATTGCCTTCTGTCTCTCTAGCTCCTCTCCCCAGTGGAAAAGTGCAAGGAACATATAAACAATATTCTCTGTATTCCTATGTGGAATAGGCTGTTCCATAACTGACAGTGTTTTCCCACTTTGCAATAATACTTTTTAAAAAATAGGGGAGGTAACAGACAGTTTTTTAAAAAAGGAAATGTACTTTACCTTGAAAGAAACAGCTTTTGTAACTTATTAACAAACCTTTGCTCTAGTACATTTATTATAAACTTATGATAATTTTGCTTAGTGTTGTAAACCTCTGACTTTCAAAACATTTTTGTTACTAAAATTCATTAACCAAATATCATTAAAGTCTTGCTTTTCGACAATATGTTCTTGACATTCTGCTGAAGGAAAAATGTGCAGTAGAGTTTTCCTGCTGAGCTTAGGATGTTGTTCCTTGTTAAGCCTCATCAAGAAAATTTATGAATATTTTGAAGTAACCTTATGTTTATGAGAAGGAGTTTACTATTGCTGCAAAATCTTTCTCCCTCTAGGTTTTTGTTCTGTTTAAAAATGACAGTAGATAGATTTTTATTTTTTTTTTAAATCAAAATTACGTATCAATCCTTTGTTCTTCATAAGAAGTAATTTCATGGACTTATATTTAAAAATAACCATCACAATGGCTCACAACTTCTGAGGGCTGAAAGCATTTGTTCCTTTTCAAATTTACAGTTGCCTCTCACAGCTGTTAAAAAATCACAGTAGTTTTATTGATTTGGAATATCTTGTCAATGCAGAGTCTAACGGTTAAAGAGACTGAATGACATTTTTTAGCCCTGAGTTTTCCTTTAGATTCTTAAACACCGCCAAGTATTTCCCAAGGACACCTATTGCTTTCTCCTATCAGTCTCTTGGGAGCAGTCAGTACATTGAATGGAACAAGCTGTAACAAGCCAAGGTGCAGATTCGTGCAGCAGATTCATTTTAAGGTCAGGTTCAGTGACAACCAATGCTATGAGATTCAGTCTAGAGCAGAATATTGTATAAAGAGGGTTTTGTTGTGTTTTTCTTGTAGTTGTTTTTGGGTTTTGTAACTGCAAATTGCAATTTGAGTTTTTTGCTATAGAGAATGGCAAAACTTTTGCCACTTGGGCATTAATTTCATAGGTATAAGCTGTTGTAAAATTTCAACTATTTAAAAAATGAGGAGAAAATTAAGTCTCTTTTGGTTTTTGATTATTTTAGAAAACAAACCGTACAGGGACTGAACCCAGTATCTCTGAATGTTATGTGTTTCATTGCATGTTTCTGTTTTGTTGCTTTTCTGGAGTACGCAGAATTCTAATGTAGGAAAGCAGAGGTTGCATATTGTGTCAGCAACCAAAAACTGAATTATCAGACATAGCAGATAGCATCAGGCATGGCAGATGGATGTTGCTCTTATTTCAGAATCTCTCATCACAGTAAAGCCTGTTTCAAAATCCCCATTCCTTTTGAAAAGACATCAGTTTTTATTATCCTCTGTGATAATTATCTTCTCTTTCGAGTATACTGAGACAGAAAGCTTCAAACAGAGAGTACAACTGAGAGAAGTAGGTAAATTCCAGATAACATCTGGTTCTCATTTACATAAGAAATAAAATATTGTGAAGAGACTGGAAAAATAACCTGTCACATAGCCAGGGACTGAAATGCATGATGGGAATAAAGGAAGTACCATATTTTGAGCTAGCTAACTTTATCCCTCTCCAATGGCAATTTACTCTGATACTGCCTTCAGATTTTGTGGAGCAAACATGTTCCTCTGCAAAGTGTTATGTGTTCAAGAGATTCAGTAGAGTTGTTTCAGTATCTATGGAAATAATTATGGGTTTTGATCTCAGCCATGTCAGACATAGCATGTTCTGCACTCCCAGTAGACTCAGCACCTTGCAGTATCAGGCTGTTTAATGATATGTCTTTGTATCTTGACAGAACTTCTTAATAAATGTGACCATCTAGTAGTACATTGGATGTCACAGTTGTCAGGTGGAGTGCTCTGACCACAGGGACTAAATACTGACTAGTTGAAAATTTCTGCTTTAAGACCATGTAGTTCCTAATGCTTCAGCCAAAGGATAATTTCAGTAACATTTAGGGTAGGAGTTTCCTGCTGTTCCATAGTTGGAGTGCATCTTATTTTCCTTGTGAGCTGATGTAGAATATGCCATATGGACAAATAAATTCCACATTCATAGAGCCACTTTTGTCCTTTTAGAAAGCTATATTTTGCTATTTTAGTATGTCATCTTCAGACATTTACTACTCGTAATCATAGCAATTTAATTGTACTTGAACAAATAGAGGAAGTATCACTATCATGTTCTCCTTCTTGAATTTAACATTTCAAAATTAAAATGATTTTTTTTTAAAATAAAAATGTTAGCTTATTATAAAGCTGTCCCATAAACTAAGAATATTGGATTATTTCCTTAGATCTTCCCCTTTTAGATTAAAATCTTGTTAAAAAGTTAAGATATGTAAAATGTCAAATGGCTGTAGCTGCTGGTTGGTGACTAACCAGCCAGCTCTGGAGCCCCCGACATAAGAAGGACATGGACCAGCTGGAGAAGGTCCAGAGGAGGGCCACAAAGATGATAAGAGGGCTGTAGCACCTCTCCTATGAGGACAGGCTGAGAGAGTTGGGGCTGTTCAGCCTGGAGAAGAGAAGGCTCCAGGGAGACCTGATAGTGGTCTTCCAGTACCTAAAGGGGGCTTACAGGAAAGACGGGGTAAACCTTTCTTCAGTATGGCGTGTTGTGATAGGACAAAGGGTAATGGTTTTAAAATAGAAGGAAGCAGATTCAGTCTGGACATAAGGAAAATATTTTTTATAGTGAAGGTGGTGGAACACTGGAACAGGTTGCCCAGAGAAGTAGTGGATGCCCCCCATCACTGGAAACATTCAAAGCCAGGTTGGATGGGGCTCTGAGCAACCTGATCTCTGGTTGGAGATGTCCGTGCTCCTTGCAGGGGGGTTGGACTAGATGACCTTTGAAGGTCCCTTCCAACCCTAACTGTTCTATGATTCCAACGTTTACATTCTCTCTATGCACTATTATTTTCAAGTCAGTTAGTGGATCTTCTAGTATTAAGTAATGTGGATTGAATAGTTTTCTGGACTTTATTTTCTTTGGTAACAGCTTATATTAAATGCCACTGGAGGAATTAAAAAAAACCTCATGATGATCAATTCACTGAACTGTTAATAACACTAAAGTCTTTAAAATGCTCCTGTATATTTGGAATTAACATGCAAAGCTCCACTGAGCGTTTGCTTAAAGCCATTCATACTCCTTCTCTGCCGAGTGTGCACACTAACTGCTTGAGACAAACTTTTGCTTGTTTTGAAGCTGCCTCTGTTCCCAAATAAATATTTATACTGGCAATTACCCCATTTGTTTACCAGCCATTCACAGATTGCACTGCATTTGGAGAATTAATTGCCTTACATAAAGATGCTGTTTATTCTTTGACAGTATGTTTCTGCATTGCCCCTCTAGATGGCATTTCTAAAAACAATTCCAGATGGAAGCATGCAAGATATTTCTGTATTCCCCAATAGATTTAAAAATAGATAGCTCTGTGCGATTCGCAGGGATCTCTATGTGCACCTCTGAGTTGACCTGAGCTATAAACGCTTTATAAATAAAGTATGCTGAAACAGTAGATACACTTCTTTTCCCCTTGATTGTCTTACTGGTTTGCCTTTTTTTTAATCTCTGAGATATTAAAAGAAAATAATACTTATGTAGAATTAGATGATTTTTAGATAAGAGTACTTTATGGGGCTTCCTAGTGCGATTTTTTTTTTTTTGTATTTACAAGAAAGTTGTAACCAGAAGATATTAATGAATCAATCCCCAGTTTACAAACTGCAAATCTGTGTAATATACCTGAAGATTTGACTCTGTGGTTTAAGGTAAAACATCATCTTAGATACAGAAGCATGACTTGTTCAAACCTGCTGGAGCATGGAAACAAAAGTTTTCTCATGGTGTGGAACAATAGAGAAACACTCCCACTGTTACTGTAGCCTGCAGGCTACAATAGATGAGGAGTCCTACTCCTGTTCCTCTCCCATGCCCTTTGTACTACTAGATACAAAATACAAGAAGTCATGTACTCTAGGGCTTATCTCATGATTGGATTGAGTAAAATAATTTTGACGCATTTCCCGCCTAGGTTCTAAATATGCTGTAAAATCTCTGGCTTTCTTAAGCAAAGTGATCGTCTGTTGTATCGTCATGACTTGTTAATGATTTCCTTAAATTTGCTGTTAAAAATAAGGTAATCAGAGAGTCATCTTTGGCATCTATACTCATAGCTTGTGCCCGTAAGGAATTATTTTAGATGGATATCCCATTCCTGTCAAGGTAACACCATCAACCCTGGGTTTTTGTTCTTAAAATGCTGGATAACCTTTGGTATTTTTCCTAATAAAGAGTTTCCCTGAGTTACTCAACAGAAGTGACTGTTACTTATCAAAATGTTTAATGCCTCTTAAATACAATAGTAGTGTTCTAGAGAGCTTTTAATGGACAGATTAATAAAATGTTGAATATTTTCTCAGTGGAAGATAACAATCCAAATTACAATATTGCCCAATAAAGCTGTTGGCAGTGTTCAACCTCTCTGCTAGAATAAAGGAACTCTGAAAGGGCATTTGTTACAACATGAACCAAACTCCTCCTTGCTTTAGGAGCCGTCTAGTTAAGGGAGTTACAGATGGGTGAATGCTTATCAGTTGACCCAAGCTGAGAAGCACCGAGTTAAAACTCATAGCGTGGGCTTCAGTCACCCTTGAATTATGGCATTTTATGAAAAAGTGATGTAAAATACAATCTGTCTCTTTCAACAAAGCTGAATGAAAGAGAAACAGATTAATGGGTTATGAGAAGAGTATGAGCATGCTTAGATTGCTTTTATAGTTCTAATATTGCTCTTGTGAAATTCTTCTCTTTTTGACTTGCTTGAGGCTAAAGGACCCTTAGCAGACTGGCTGAGGAAATTGTGTTGGGGACTCATTCTTCCAGTAAAGCTTTTCAGCCTAAGGACCTTTTGCATGTATGAGAGTAGAATGTGATGTAGGAAGACTTAAGCTATTTTCATTTACTTATTACCTATAGAGGCTGCTGGGAGTAGAAGGGATCAGGGATCTACATGTTAGACCTGGTCCATTTCTGAGATAAAGGAAACACATTACCTCAGAAATAACAACAAGCAAATTGCTTTATAAAATAGCAAGAGGGGAAAGAAAGATGTTGGATATTATTGGATTTTCTTATGAGATCTCCTTTTTTGAGTGTCTTTGGATTTACCAGTGGGGGAAGAAAACTTTTTGGAAAACAGACAATGCTAATGTTCAGTTATGAATAATTTCATTAGTCTGCTATGAGGGCTGATTTATCCTAAATCATCAGGCAATAGTTTTTGACACACTCCTGTAATATCTTTTTTTTCTCCTGATTGCTTTCTAGAGTTTACAAAGTAACTTAATTATATTCTTGAAATCTTTTCCTAAAATAAATTATCCAGTAAAATGAGCAAATAACTTACAGAGGACATGAGGGGTTTTGATTTTGCTTTGGTTTTGTTTGGTTTTTGGAGGGGGATGTAAGGTTGGTTTTTTTGTAGTGTGGTTTTTTTTTTTTTTCCCCAGAAAGAGTTACTGATGTTGTATTCACAGCGTTTAATGAAAGCTTAGTATTTGAGTCCTGAGCGCTTTCTGCTTTTATAAACATTCTTATTTACAAATGCAAAATTCCAGCATCACGGAGTTGGTATAATTTTGTGTACTGAAGTTTGATTTTTGTCTGACCAGTTACTTCATTTTGAATACGAAGCGTTTGTCAGAAATCTAGGCATTTTTCACAGTCCCAGACATCACCAAGATTTAAGAGGTGATGTTAGTTTTGTAAACATCCACTGCTTTATGTACATCTTGTTTTGCCCCATGCTTTGCCGCAAGATGCATGCAGTGTTACTTCCAAAGGAAGAAATACTTTACCCTTATCTTTCCAGGCCTGTAAAAGTAACTCCAGAGATATTTTAAAGATTATAGTATGCCCCACTGCAGACTTCAAATGCAGTTAACAGATGGCATGCTATCTGTTACAGTGGAATTGGCTGTACATGCTGTACCATTTGAGCTTCATGCAAGTGGATCACTTTCATGGACAGCAGGTAGTAAAAGGGTAGCTCTGTGAATACGCTCAGATCACTGGAATAACTTACTAGAGGTGTAAGAGAGAGAAGAACATAAAAGCAAAATCACACCTCATGTTTTTTCACTATGGCAAATATTAGAGATTGAGGCAAAAACGAAAGCCTCGTTAGTAGGCTTCCTCTGTATTCTCAATATTTTCTGACCAAAGCTGAAGATGATGTAAATTTTTCTCGTGGTAGTAAAAGCAGAAAATGGGGAGGGTGATAAATCCTGTTTAGTTCATTACCACTAACTGCTAATGGTGGTGATTTAAAAAAGGGCATCACTCAGATATTCACTTCAAGGCAGAAAGAACAGAGATGAGTGAGTAGTGCACACTAACCCTTTTTGAGTAAGTTGCTGCTTAGTATCAAGGAAGTTTTATTTAAGAATTTCAGTGTTGCTCACTGGGATTCACCCTGCAGACTGAGCAATAACCTGGATTTTGGGATCACAAAAATATGGAAGAAAGGAAATCTAAAATAATGTAATTAACTGGAATTTAATAGGCAGAGACTTTGATTCTCAGACTGTTCTAAGAAGAGTTTAAGGGTTAAGTGGAACGAGCTATCACTTTGTCATATATAAAGAACAGTCAGAAGGACTTTCTCATCAATGCAATTTGAAATTTCAGCTATCATTTGTATGCTTGGTTGTTTATAAACATTGTGAAAATACTTCTCCCCCTCTGGAGCCAGCATTCCTGATATGCTCTTTGTAGCCCAAATGCCTCGACTGAGTCCCAGGCAATCTGAAACCAACCGAAAAACTGACGTTCATTGCAGGGGGATTTGGATCAAACCCAGCAACAAGAACACTGCAAATTAGGAATGATGTGGAAAAGTGGGTGTCATGGCAGAAATATGTGCGTGGGCGCTTGTGTGAAACCTGTACGCAATATGCTTGCGCTGTGCTTTTCCAACTATTATTTCTTTTTAACTGCTTATTTTAAAAGAATGCAATTAGAACCTTTAATATGTATTGTATTCTTATTTTTGTAAAAAAGTAAATAAGGAGAATTGATATGAAGACATTTTCCTCTTATTCTGCAAAAGCAGGCAGAATTTGAAGTCAGGGAACAATTTGATTCAAGTACTTTTGAGAGACCCACAGGAATATAGTCTTCCTTTTGAGAGGAAAACTAAAGTGCAGAACTGAGCTGTACCATTTGAAAAGGATTCATACAGAATTGTTCAGTGTATGCCATGTATAATTAGTGCACATTGGCTGAGTGATTATTTACACAATAAATCAAGATTTGGCCAAACAAATCTCTCTTCGTGTCGCCAATATACTTTGCTGGCTGCATTTTTCCAGCTTCATCCTAAATGCCCCCTCCCCTGTACCTCCTGTTATCTTTTTTCTGCAAGGACTTGCAAATGCCTCTGTGTGTGCTGACAGCACCAGGCATTCATTATGATGAGACTCGCTGTCAAAACAATGAAACTATGCAGGGCAGGATGGTGTTGTCACTATCTTCTTCAGCGTCTGCCTTCAATATGGGAAAAGTTCTCTAAAACGGCTTCCCTCAGGTTGTTGTGACCTTTTGTTTTTGTGCAACTGGAGCTTTATTTGTTGCTGCATGCACAATTTCCAACGGTTGCTTTGAAGACATGTTAATTATAGTAATAATTTCCAACTCATTTACTAGTCATTGCCTATTTTCTTGCAGGGCAAAAGTGGAAATAAGATCTTGCCCAAACCACTCCTCATTGAACAGTAATGCCTTAAGTCAAATCTCTATCTGGAAATTTTTTCTCCAGTAAATTTTGCCAGAAGCTGTCGTTTTTCCAAGGTCTGTGCAAGTAACTGCATAATGCAAACACTAATACTCTAGATCATTTCACACGTTAGTAAAAGGGCAAGCATTTAGCCATCAGAGGAAGAAAAAAAAAAAATCTATTAGAACACTTCATTTACTGAAAGCTAAATAAGCTGTTATTCTGTGCAAGTTTGCAGTTACAGTGCTTTTCCTTTAAGCTTATGAGGAAGCCTTTGGGCTGCACTGCTTATTTGATCATCATAACCATCAGTAGCTTCACTGTAGAAACTCCAACAAGAACTCCCTGTTTTGGGGCTTGATTCTGCAAGGAACTGAGTACCACCTGGAAAGTATTTTATGTCCACCTTTTCTGGCAAAGGCAGTTCCAACTGGCCTAGGCCTTTGGCCAGGATTTATCAAGAGAAATATAGGTATCTTTTCAAAAGAAGCCAAAGATAGTCATGTGTGAACATAATTAGCAAATGCACATTGCCGCCCATTTGCACATGCAAATTTGCTGACGTAAATACAGACTTGCACGCATAGTCATTATTTTATGTCTCAGTCTTGATACTTGCTCGAATGTAGCCCTCAGCATTATTAGTTTCTCTAATTGAATCATATATTTTGACTAGATGCAACCAGGTCTGAATTCTTGTTCAGTTTTGGTCTTGTATTTCACAAAGTGAGCTTATTGAAGCTTGTTTGAATCCTACGCAGTTATGCAGTGCATAAAGGAGAAGTCCTCTTCTCCCAGCTGATAGCCATTCCCTCCTGCTCTCGTACATGACTGCCAGTGAAAAGTCTACGTATTTCCTGTGGCCAGCCTTTTTACAGATGATTGGTGTCTCAAGCTGCAGAAGAGCTGACAATCAGTGTTAGCTGCTGGTGTACAGTAATTTACTACAAATGCAGTAGTGTGCCAGATATTGAGTCATTTTGCTTGTGTTTTATACTCGCTTTATTTCCTGCACTTGCTGTGATGGAAACAGTCATGTTGACGATAAGGTAGCAAGTTAGTCATATGGTGGGATTTAAAGCTTTACTGCCGAAGGTGACCACATTGGGAGTGATTGTAATGGTGGCAGGCCTGTTGCTGGGAGCTGGGGAGATACCTCCTGCAGCTAAGATGATGCTATAGTGCTTTTGTGTTGGGTACTCGGGTAATTTCAGTTTGATAAAGGTCGTCGTGCTTAATAAGCGCGAGTACTCTGAGCGTTGGCGGAGGGAGAGGAGCCACAGCTTTGGAGTGCCTCCAGCAGAAACCCGCTGCAGCCATGGCTTTGACACTGTGCAGGCCCTGCACGCGGTGGAGTATGACGTTTATTTAGGCACCCTTTCAAACAAAAGGGAAATGCACAGTGAGGCAGATCATATGTTACACGTTTCAGTGACAGCTCATTTGTCACAAATCTAGCAACACAGCAAATGGTACAGCTTTCTTTAGAAATTGAGGTTTAGTCATTTAAAAAAGGTTTCTTTCCACTAATGCACAAATGAATCTTCAACATTTTCAAGTTTTATTCTGGAGAAGCATCTAGAAGTCTGCTTGCTTGCCTTGGATGATTTTTTTTTTTTTTTTATTATTAAAAGCACAACTCACATTAAATAAAGAAATCTCTAATGCTTTCTAGTTCAACCGTGCCAGAAGTTTTTAAAATATTGTAATCTTTGTCGAGATTTAGAAGTTTCTACTTTTTGGTCATGAGAAAGGCCTGCAGGGGACTTTAGTAACAGTCACTGAAAGCCAGCAATTATTTTTATCTAGAATTTTAGAAGAGGATTATAATGATTTGTTATTTTTATTGGAACGGTGGGTTAGAGTTATAGTCTGTGAGCAGAGGGACAAGCATACACGAAATAAAAATTTTAAAAGAATAATCTCTTGTCTCAAGTAAAAATTATTGTGAATGCTCTGATTTTATAACATTTATAAGTTTTTATAAAGTTGTTAATTCTATCATAGCAAATTTCTTGTCATTTCAAGCACAATTTTATGTTTGGTTTCTTTCTGTGTGGCTATCAGTTTGTTTTTGGAACCTGAAAGCTGAGAGGAAATGCAGATCTTCCTTTTCCATATCTTTAAAAGTAAGTTAACTTTAGCACAGAGCGAGTGGTGACACAGGTGGACCACAGCAGGTACGGAGTGAAGATTCCTTTTGGTGAACTGCAGATCAGAGTTGACCAGATTCAGCTTCTGTGGCTGATACTGGTGACATTTGCTCAGGCACAGACCACTGCACAAAGTGAAACCTCTGCCTCTGTGCAGATCAGTGCAGAGATGGAGATGTTTCTTGAAGAGTGGAAGGGAGGACATTTGCGGGAGTGGGAGAGGAGGCTGTGTTTGTGCACGAGTGGCCCAGCGCCCACCATCTCCATAGCTATACAGCTGCACAGGAGAACAAACATAAATGCACAAGCTAGTTTCTCGCAGACCAATTCTAAAAGCTTATTTCAAATTTGAGTCATATGTATGTATATTGTAGGGGTCAGATGCGGGAGATTGTTCTTTATCTAACATAACTCCATGAGAATATCTTTGTGGGTCTGATCCAAGGCATGTGTATGAATACACTCCTTTCTTTGTTTATCAGGAAAGTTTTCAGTGTTTTCTTTGATTGTGATTCACGCATGTTAAATCAAGTCATAAGTGCGTAGTCATTTGGATTCCCAAGGCAGTATGCTGTCAATTGCTTTATAGTGTTGATTCTTGAGAATCCCAAATGCGATGCTTGTTGCCTGATTTCTCCAAAGAAAAGAGATGCAGGCATGGACAATGTATTAAATGCATCTTTTTTTTTTATGTGTAAAAAAGATGAGTGCTTTATATTCCCTTCATATAGAGTATTTCATTGCTGTTTTGGAAAACAATGGTCTATGTAGATGGCAAAAATGTCTGTAATCACATAAATAAATTCCTCCTTGCAGTAAAATTCTGGCACAGCTGTGCTAAGCCGTGCAATTTGACAAGGGACTGATTTTGTTTTACTACATAGCTAAAAAAAGAAACCAGGTGAAACAACTGAATGCTGACATTTGAGTAGGAGTAATAAATCAAACTGGTGAGTGGAGGAAAGGAATGTTCCCATCTTCAGAAAGAAGTCTGCGTTTTTCCATGTGAAAATGAAATGCATTTGCAAAGGGTGGCTCATTGGCACCCCATACTGTTACATATTAAAGAGAAAAAAGAATATAACATCCTGTTACATAAGCTCAGGAGTTTGCTAGTGCCATAAATATCAAATTTGTTAGAAGCACAATTTGGAAATATTTAAAAGAATAATCATCTTTTTTTCTCTGTTGTGCCAGTAATCTCTGCACTTGTATTCCTGTCACAGCTATCCTTCAGTACCTGTGTTTGTCAGTAAGAGCTTTCATTGAAAATTGAATTGATCTGTAGTCTCAAAAGTAATCATTAACTGGAAGATATGCCTAGGTTTTTAATCTACGTTTGCTTCTGGCACGACAGGAAGCATGGTCAGTGCGGTGAGATCTTGTCTCTGGAGGAAACTTGCACAGGTTAGATTGAGGAATGAGGGGCAAAAATCTGTAGTAATTTTGAAAAGGCTAGCATAGAACAAGCTTTTCATAGTGGCTAATAAGGGAATTCACATTGTATAACACAAATTACTTTTTTGTTTTGAGAATATTTTGTTAATCAGGTTTCTGTTTGTGTCCCACAGTGCTGTTTACCTGTGAGGTCTTTGTACAGTTCTTTATTATCGGGCTAAGGATTACTCCCATACACTTGTAATGATTTTCCTGTTTGTCCTTGGGGAATTAATTCTGTCATGGTCAAAGGGAAGAGGAGATACAAACATCTTTTTTTCTGAGCAGATGAATTCTGTGTTGGGCCTATGCAGTGTGTACAGATAACACCTCTCACTGTTTTGCTCTCATAATCCCTCCCTTTCATGCACTAGGAGCTACTGTTAGGGATGAAGGCTTTCCATCATGTGGTGTACTAAGTGTGATATTAAAATTTTAGGCTCTTAGCTTGAATATCCAAACCAAAACATACATTCCTATAGGAGTGAATAAGTTTTCTTTCAAAAGACAATCATGGAAAATTAAATAGTATAGCAACAATAAAAAACACTTTCTGATGCATGGTAGAATATTTGAACTCAGATATTATCTTCCTTGAAATCACTGATAGCCTGACTGAAATTTTCTCCATATTTCCAGTGACGGGTTATTGAAGTATGTCCACCGTGTGCTGTGTTTACCAACTTTTTGTGTAATTTTGGCACTATTACCCTCAGATGAGTTATCCACGTGACATATACAACATGTCTCATTTCTCAGCTGGGTTTGTATGATTTTGTATATGAATAATGAAGCATCTTAATTTATGCTGTTCAAAAATGCCTGTGAAATTTGTTTGTCACTGTTAATTTGTTGGATTCACATGAGTACTCCTGTGCTAGCTGACCCAATGCAGTTCAGCTGCTGGCTCACAGGAGGATTTTCAGCTCACTGCTTCTGTCATTAAATAATTGCTGCTATTGAATCTGTATAATGGAAGATAACAGAGCTGGAAATGTACCTCCTACCCTGCCTGGAAAGATCAGTCTCTCTCACTTGTGACATTTCAAGGACTGAAATGAATCATGGTAATATTAAGTCATGGTTATTTTTGCTCAGAGATTAATGTATGTAAGACTTCAGTGTGTAGATGGACTATATATATATTAAAAAAACTTGGGGAAGAGTCAAGTGACAAATAGGTTTGAAGGTTACTTGAAAGTATAGCTGATCCCACTAGCTAGAATTGCAGTCTGATGTTACATCCACCTGGTTCTCCAAGGGACTAGTGAAATTAAAATTTAGGCTATTTGCCTTCATGTTTCAGTAGTGCATACCCTGTGGTCCATAGATTGTTTATATATAATGTTTATACATAATGTGATATTTTAATACTTTAAAATGAATTTTAATGAGTTGTGTTGGTCTTACATTGATCAAAATACTTACTTACATTACAGAAATGATAGGAAAAGGAAATGATGCAAAAAGGGAAAGGGAAAAGGTTTTATAGAAAGCTACCAATCTCCTCTCCCAGAAATAAAATATGAATATTTGCAGTATAATAATACTTTAATCTGGTAAGTAACAGATGAGATGCTGTAGAATTGCAACTATAGTGAAAGCAGTTTCAATAGCACTCATTGTTTGACCTTAATGAGTGTAGATCCTCTGTAAATCACCAGATTTTCACCTACAAGGAGGCCATGAAAATCTGCTTGCAGAACTTCCCAGACGTCTACTGAGTACTGGTTCTGAACCTAGTCTAGATCTGGTAGAGACCTGGAATTTGTTAATGTACATAGAAAGCCATAATGAAAGATGGTGATTGATGTCTTCTGTTCCATAGCAAGATCTTCATCTGAGCATTTTAAAGAATCTTGTTGTACTGCACCTTCTTCAAATTCTATTAGAAGAGCACTGTAATTTGGTAATGCTTTAGTTAACTTAATGTACAGGTGACACAGG
Organism: Ardeotis arabs; assembly: GCA_011801015.1. NCBI lineage: Eukaryota > Metazoa > Chordata > Aves > Otidiformes > Otididae > Ardeotis > Ardeotis arabs. The sequence continues at coordinate 21,074 of JAAGAY010143078.1, read as the reverse complement.
TAGAAATGATTGACATTAAAGATGTCTAATGCTTTATAACAGCCTATCTTCACTTGCTTATAATGTTGCCAAATTTTAGTAATTTCTGTTAATATCTTCTATGTGGGATGTGTGCCTCAGCCTAAATTGTTTTGGAAAATGTTCTGCAAGAATGGTGTAGTCATTGCTAAGAAAGCATCAGAAGGGACTAGTTTACTTGACCGTAAAGATGTAGCTAATGTATTGAAAAATTATAGTAACTTCATGCTTTTAGGGAGTGAAGAGTGGTCAGAATTTGGTGATTATTAATATCTTTTGTAATTCTAGTGAGAAATCTATTGAGTTTTGTTCAAATTATGAGCCTCTAAAAATCTTTAAAATCTTACATATGTACGTATCCCATTGAGATTTGATAGAATTTGGAAGCTTCATCATCTGAAGGATCCATTTACATTAAGCATATTCTGGCCCCGTATTTCTTCAGTCTGCTAACCAGACTGTGTCTCCCTCATGGCCTTGTATTCTAGTCCGGGGCTATAAGGGGCCATCAGGATTTTCCATTCATTTTTCTAGTTCCCTAGATGCTCAGATTCACTGTAAAAAAAAAAAAAAAAAAAAAGATAAAAGCAGACATTTTGCTCTGAATGGAAAACAGTATTACGCCCCATTTGAAGACCCATATCATAGTACCAATTGTATAACAGATTTTACTTGACTGAGCATATTTATTAACATAGTTGCTGCATACAAAGCTGAATTCCAGGCTGGATTACACTTGTTTACTCTTAAAATTTATGTATAAAACCCACCCGTGCATATAGGTTTTCCACACAGTTATTTGCACGCACAAATATGTGTTGCTGAATGGTATTTTGACTCATTGCAGCTCTTGAATAACCATGTTAAAGGTGTATGACTGAAGTGAAGTTTGTGGTAATTGTACCATCTGGAAGTCTGAATTCAAAGGTAAGAGTGTGCCTGAAGTGTTGAAGGATAAACCTTCTCTCTGAGGTTTAAATAGTTTATATAGAGCAGTTTGGCAGTACTACATACTTTCTACCCCAAGTTTTCTCCAAGTCCCATCTAAGCCTGGGAACTGGAGACATGTTTTACTAGTTAGCTGCTACTGATTTCTGTGTGTTTTCCAACCCACAACGCAGTTTTTATTTTAATTGAAGGAGGAATAGTGGAGAGTTTCATAGCAAGATAGCTTTTTCCTGACATGTCCATGAGGATAAAAGAGAAATATAAAGGCACAGATATTCTAAAGACACAAATTAATTATCCTACTTTCTGTAACTACTCTGCAGAGTACTGTTCAGCAAGTGTCATGTAACAGCATTCCTCATCAGAATGTTGGCTCCATCATGGCTGCTGCAAACTTTTTTTCTCCTTTGAAAAAGTATTTAAATAAATTCTAAATTTCAGCTGAATACACAACTCTAACAAAAAAAAAAAAAAGAAAAAAAAATCCTTTTGTTTTCTTTTGTAATGGCCAACCATTAGCGTTTCTGAAAATAGAACACATTTCGAAAGTAGTTTAAGAGCTGCTTTCATCAATCTTTGTTATTTATTGGTTAACTCAGATGACAGATCTGAGCTACTTTATAGTTGGAGGTGTGGCTGATGGCTTGTGTGCCCGTCTTGACCTTGTCAAGGGCAAACGTAGTTTAAAGTTGTTTATAAACTATAAATTTCATGGTAAAGAATGATGTGAAAATAAATCCAGTTAACTTCTTAAATGATTAAAAGTACATTGTGTAAACAGGATACTGCAGTGAGGAAGTCTCTGAAGAGTGTGATTCTACTCGTCAGACTATTCTGAACAGATGCATAGTAGAAGTTGATCTTTAAAAAAGATTTCTGTCACTACTCTTGGTGAGAATGGCAATAATTTTGTGGTATTAGCTGCATGTAGCAATGAAACTACTATGAGATTCTGATGTTTACAATTTTAAAGAAATTAGGTAAAAGGCAAGTTCCATTAATATTTCAAGAAAACCATTCCCAATGATCAGAAGATCCTGACCTCCTAGGGTTTTAGAGGCATATAGCCTCTCTTTAGTAAGAGCAGGCTGCGATGGCTAGGACACTCAAATTGAAATTACATGCCTATGGCTGTTAAACATTTGTCCTTTATTTATATCGATTCCAAGGCCTGCCTTGTATCTGGACAAGTTTATTCCTTCTACAGTACTTGGACATACATCTCCACGATTTATATGTATAGTACAGGATTTAAATGTGATTAGTGTATGAAGGGGATGTTACTGATTGCTACCCCATGCATAACTTAAAGTGATACAATGAATAAAGAAAAAACAGGATTAGAGTATTTGGAAAAACTATGTGAGATGTTTTTTCAAAGCAAAGACTAGCAATCTCAAGACTTGCAGCTCTAAGAAAAAACAAGCTGTACACAATACTAAATGGTCTTGCCATGGCTTGTGGATGAATCTGCTACTTTATTCATAGCTCACGAGATTATACAAATTACCGTGAAGATATTACAAAGTTTTGATCCTAGAGAGCTTAAACGGATCGCAAAATGATATAAAATTGTACAGTTTTGGTACTCTGAAACAACTATGATAAAAAGGTGAAAAAAAATTGCATATTTGGTGGTGTGAGAAAATAGGAACAAGAAGGATTACCTGCTGACATTGGTTTCATAAGCTCACCTTTCATCTGAACAAAACAGGGAATTTGTTCCTTTACTTCCTGCATGAGGTTTTAAATCTTCCCCTTGTCTATGACTTTCTAAGATTGTTTTTGAATGGTGTATTATAATCCTGTGTCATTCCTCCCCTCTCCACCCCATTGCCAGTTCAGCTATTAGGTTTACTAATGTAGGGAAAAAAACCACAAAATTCTGGTTCTGTGGAAACTGAGGGCAATTCAATGCCCCACTAATTTATTTATTTAATTGCAAAGGTAGAACTAAATGGCAAACAATTGTACATAGTTCCTAGTTCACAGGTTAAATTCTTTTGCATATTTAGAGTATTGCTCTGGTATACAGATCTTTAATTACAAAATTAGGATGTGAGTCTGCCTTTTCTCAGGAGTGTGAAGAGTTTGGATCTAGACTTCAAATTGAGTCCTACACCTATTATTTTACACTTCCCCTTATGCCTTTTACTGATTTATGGAATATTTAGATAGGAATAATTTCATTTCATTACTCCCACTGAGTAGTGTTCATACTCCTCTGAATGAGTTTACAACGAGTATCTCAAAGGCAAAATTATATTTAATCAATTTCAGAGATTCTTAAAGTATATTAGACATCTCTCTATGAAGCAGTTCTAGACATCCTTCCCTCCTAGCATGTAGAGGAAAAAACCCTAATCAAGGTTTGTTCTGCTTTTGCTCTGTAAATACAGGCTTTAAAAGGATCCTGTGAGAACTAATCTGACGCTGTATTGAGGGTTATTTTCAAAAAGTTATTTTCAAAAAGGAAGAGCAGAACCACTTCTAATTCCACGAGTAATGCTTTTCATGCAGTATTTTCAACTGAAGTGTAAAAAGACAGTGCTGGTACGTGCAAATGGAAAACTAACTAGACACTAAGTGTGTTTCAGCATGAACAGGGACTGCACTGGAACTCTTTTAAGCCAACCACATAAACAGCTGCTAATTTCGTTGTGGAGGTGCCAAGAGATGAGCTGTGAATTCTGCTGCTTCTCCTGTAATGGTTGGTGAATTTGTGAACTGTAACAGATAATGAACAGATCTTTGGCATGTTGTACTGGATAAGTATGTAGGAGATTTTGATTATGTGCCTAAGACTTCATTTTTAGTTGCAATCAGTGTGACAGTAACCATGAGTAAAAGTAGTTAGAAGTAGAAATATATTCACATCACATAAGTAGTATGGGTGATTTCTCTGTAAAAGAAAATCTCCATCAAGACTCAGAATACAAAGTGAAAAATAAAAAGATTTCTGAGGAAAGACATTCTATCAAAATATGAACTTTAGTATAATCAGGTGGGGTGGGGTTTGTTTTGATTTTTTTTTTTTATTTATTTATGAGGAAAGCACCTATCAATGTTTCCTTCTGCTTTTGTAGCTGAAAAATCTTTTCCTTTGTGGATAGTCAAGGAGCTATCGTAATGATTTTTCCCATGAAAACTGAAGTTACTAGTTTCTAAACCAATGTCAGTTTTGCTAAGGAGCTTCCTTTGTAAGCACAATTTTTGAGCAGAATGTCCCTGCTGGTTTTTAATCATGATTAACTTCTGCCAAATTGGAAGCCAATATGCAATAAACAAAGGATGAGGCAAAGCACAGTGACAATCTCAGAGGTTAAAGTGGATTTAACGCAAAAGGAATCATCAAGAAATAGGAAGAAAACTTCCTCTTTGTGCAGAGTAAGTCTTTAGGTCTTACCAGCTTTGCTTATGAACCTTTCAGAATCCAAATTGTCTTTAGTAAGGCAATAGTAACAATTAGGAAGACTAAGGGAGAGCAGTATGTGGTTTCTTTCATTGGAATTTAGTGTAATTTCACACAAGAGGAGTGGAAAGGAGTGACAAGGGATGAAGGAAATATATATAAGTTGTAAAGTAAGAGGTCACACAATGCTGATTTCTTTGTAGGAAGATTGAAATAAGAATCTGGTTCCCTGTCCTTCATTTGAAAATTAACATTTTAATATAAAACTGTTCATGCTCCAGGTCTTAGCTGGATGCTATGCGTAGTCTGAATTCAGGCTGCTTCTATAATTAGTATGCTCTTTATTTATCTAGCTTATGTGTCCTTTTGGTGCTTAGTTTAGGTGTTTCATTAAATTTACAAACTAAAAATTAGAGTAGAGAACCACAGATAGGCCCATGCCAAAAACCCACACTTTAAATTTAAATAAAAAATTTTCTGACTGTCTCAACTTAGCATTTCAAGCTACTTTCAGCCAAACCAGAACTGTATGATCAAGCTCTATGGCCTTTTATAATATATGGTGGGCTGCAGAGTATGTATTCTCTCTAGAATTTTGCAGCTTTGTAATTTTTTGAAGCCAAGTTATGATTTTACTTTTCATTCCAAATACTATCACAGTCCAAAAGTGGTTCATTGATGTTGCACATGCTACATCCGATTCATTGTGAGTGAGGACATTGGAATCTGTCCCTGACTGAACAGCAGCATCTTTGCAGGTATCTGACAGATATTACCTTAACCAAGTAAACCTATTTCATCAAGCTGATAAGTTCTGCACTTATGAACTTGAAGGAGCAAGAGTGAATATTAAAGTGGAAAACCCACAAGAAGATATAGTTGATATCCTTATAGCTGAACTGATCCAAAACATATTTTTGCGAATACGTGTTCCAAGAACCACCCACACAGAAACTGATCTGAGCCGACTAAGCAGCATTAAATGGTAATGCTTTTTTTTTCTCTAGTAGTTTTTGATGGTTAGCAGAGTTGCTAATCTATTAAAGATCAGTTCTTTTATATCCACTCCAGAATTGCCAAATATTTCTATAAATCAATGAGTGGATCATATTTTTTACTTTAAGAAAATGCTGCAAATCATCCTAGATCGCTGTTCGTGTAGTTTTCCCTTATTTCAGTCCTATTTAATAGCTACTTGCCTAAATGTTTGTTGGTTTTGGTAGTAAGAGGAATATATATCCAAAGTACTCTGGATATGTTATCAAGATATGCAGGATCTATTCTTTGTTTGTATGCAACTTGGTAAAATAATGCTGCTATTAGGAAGGAAAGTAGTAGTATCATTGCTGAAAAATTTACAAGTGCTTTATAGACTGTGTATATGTACTTCTCAGAAAGGCAGGCTAATTTCACAGGTGATCTAGCTGCAGCATAGGTTTTAAGTGGCTTGACTGAGATGAAACACAAACTTGCAATTGAGTCAATACTATTCTAAATGATGACTGCTCTAACTACGATTAAGCTCAGTCTCTTCCAGCTAAGATGTATTTAACAAAATCCAGAGTGGTCTATGTGACAGACTTTTTATTACTGTAGAGCAGTATATCTGTTGTAGAATTCCATGAGGAATTTGAACAGCCTCTGGTACACTGATTTTTCAGTAATATTTCTGTCAGGTTGAGAAGGAGGGCCTCATCTTGGCAGATGTAGAGAAAGCAGTTGGACAAACTCCGAGGTGGGTTCTTTGTTTTGCTTTGTTGCTTTTTAATTAAAAAAAAAAAAATCAGACATGATGCATAGACATTTTCCTGAAGATGAAAGTATTGAATCATTTGAAACTTTTCAAATTTCCAGTTGTCAGACAACAGTAAAACTGATAGTGCAACACAGTGGCACTGTATCCTTTAACAAAACTCTTAATTTTCTTGTTGAAGATAATGAGAATATCTCTTACTATTCACAAGGATAAACAAATTTAAAAAAATTGAAAAGTCATTAATTTATCTGATCATCATGTAAACATGATGTTTTACATTTGGAGCTTAGAAGATTGCAGTGACTACAGTGAATTAGGGTTAAATTCTTAATGAAAATCTGAGAGTTGTTTGCACATTGTATTTCTTATTAAATAATGACTTGTTCCATGTGTCTTCAGACCAAAAGACTAATATTAAGTTTAGTGGGCTGTGGCTGGAGCTGCAAATTTCTCTCAAGCTACGTTTCCAAATAGTGATGAATTCAAAAATGAGTATAAAAGAGAGTGTTGATTCTGTCCTGCTCTTTGTATTCCTTACTAGTCATGCATGTATATTGTACTATTTACTGGGCTACATAGTACTTAAAAGAAGAAAACTTCTGGACTCGATACAACCTCGATGTTTACTCTATTGGCCTTAGTCAGTAAATTCACTCTACACTTAATTTATGTGTGTACACTCAATTTTATACCACCACCTCTTCTCCAGGATCAATTACTTCAGCCACTCCTGACAGGACAAGTGCTCTAGCCCCATCCATTTTGGTGGCCCCCACTGAGCTTGCTCCAGTTTATCAATATCTTTCCTGCACTGGGAGGCTCACAATTGGGCGCATTGATGTGGTGTAATGAACTCACTGATTGCTGACTCCTCCCTTTACCCATCCACCAGAGTGTTTTCAGCCGTTGTCCCATGTGTCCCGGTCACAGCTGCCAAAGTGGCATTGACCAGAACCAGGACGCTATGGTCATACGTACAGAGCCAAACACAATCTATTTCTATGATAGGTAAAAAATGACGCTCCAATTTTCTACAAGAAGTCTCGTGTTAGGAGTTATACAGTGATAAAATTCCCAGGAGTTCTTTGATGTGAGCGAGATATGTCCAAACATTCCAGCAAATCCATTTTTTTGGGGTTCACTATACCAGATACTTTAAAAATGTGCCAATTCTGCTTATTTTGCAGAAGAGATTTTTTTTCCCCCTGAACTTTCTCATTAAAATAATTTTCCCTTAAAAATAAAGAGCTAGAAGAGAATTAAAATATTCACTCTAAGCAGACCTCTGATACTTCTTGACCTCTAACCATAATACACAGGAAAAAGGTTAGTTTTACATAAAAATGCTTAGAATATCAGTATAAAAAGTACACTAAGTCCATCAGGTATTTAAAAAATATGGCAAAATAGCCAAGATCATAATAAAAATTAGTTGCTACCAGATGTGAAATAATTCTATAACAATCTTAATATGCATGTCTGTATTACCATTGTTTTGTTTCAGTGTCACTGAATGGAAACATCTACTTTTTATTCTAATTATGAATATTTACACATGCATGCTGAAACAGAATAGACCTCCTTTGGGTGCTGTGAGATGAGGTGCCTTGATAGCTTCAAAATCAGCCTGGTATGTGAGGAAAATTATTGAAAATTCCTGTGGTCCAGATGCCAGACAACTATCTGAAAGGCCATGATGAAACTGGAATTACAGCATAGGAAAATTTCAATGAAGATTAAATTTAAATGAAATTGAGTAATATCAGTAGTAAAAATAAAAGAGCTGAAAAGGTGCAAGGATCTTGAAAAATGACTCATTAATTCTGAGCTGGATGTTGCATAATAAAGACTAAGTTTTACAAATAAACCAGAGCTGGTTGCTAAAGACAACATAGATTATACAGAGAAGTAGAGGTAATTATTCCTAATAATAGTCAGTAGTATGTTAATCCCACGTAATCAGTGAATGGATCATTTGCCCAAAATCCTGAAACTGAATTCAGATCTACAGGGGTTTCTAAAAAAAACGCAAACAAAATCCCACCCCCACTCCTGACCCCATCGAAATGGGGAAAAAATGGTTATTTTTAATTTTACTACTTTTTGAGACTGTGGAAGACATTGTTACTCTTTTATCTGGGAGCACAGGGCCTTCCTCCTCCCTTGTGAAATTCCCATGTGGTCTCCTAATTATGTTTAGGAAAAATAAAAAAATAACAGCAAAAAGAATTAACAGCAGCAACAAAGCACCAACTTTCTGTTACTTTTCAGGCTATTATTGATTTTCAGTAAGCATTTTGAAAACTACTAGTGGTTTTTGGTGTCATATTGTAATGAGGCTTGAAGCATCGCAGAGTTGTAAGTACTGCTATCTGTCAGTTCTCTTTGTGGAAGCGACTTTATGTCAAGGGGCTACATCTATTTATTTTGTATTTTAAATTGGTAGTATTCTGAAGACAATTTCATGATTTGGTGGGATTAAATCACAGATATTTTTGGTAAACACATATTCTTATTTTGGTAAACTTTTTTTCTCAGGGAGCAATAAGCAAAATTATGCATAACAGAAACGCCAAAGGCAGAGGTAAAACTGCAAATATATATGCTAGATGTATGTTCTGCATTTTCTATGTCATGTGAGTCAAACTATTTAGGAAAAAAACTGTCTCTAGGCAGCCTTTGGGTATGTTTTGAATATTTAAATATTCATTTATTGTTTACATCTTGATTGGCACACCAATTTTATTGTTCATAGTCAATATTAGTAAACTCTCTTTAATTAAATATTCAATAGTCAGTAATATTTGTATAGACTATACAGTAACATACTCATTTTCAATAATATTTGTATAGTTTTATGGCCTATGTTAAGTAAATTAGAATCATAGAATGGTTAGAGTTGGAAGGGACCTTCAAAGGTCATCTAGTCTAACCCCCCTGCAAGGAGCAGGGACATCCCCGACTAGATCAGGTTGCTCAGAGCCTCATCCAACCTGGCCTTGAATGTTTC